>VZTM01025966.1:2003-15005 GCA_013400555.1 Jacana jacana | reverse complement strand
AGCTCTCCGCGCCCCTCCGCCCTGCCCGGCGTCGGGTCGGGTCGGCCTCCTTTGGCCGTCTCAGCCCTCCTTCATCACCGGGAGGATGTTGCTTTTAGTTGGTGTGTGTGCGTGTGAGCCTGTGCCCTGGCTCCCCGCTCCCCCCGGCGCTGGAGCTGGAGCTGATGTTGGCGGGCTTTGTGCGAGCGGGCTGGGCTGGGGAATTCGGCGGGTGTGGGGAGGGAGGACGCCGACGCGCCGCAGGAATTTACAGACCTGCCATAAAGATAAGCCAGCGCAGCCGTAAGGACGAACAGCTAAAAGCTGGACGGCGCTGGGATGAAGAGGCAGAGGGGGCATACAGAAGACAGAGTAGCAGCACCCGTAAAGGCACTGATGGACTGTACTTGGCGCACACCTTCTGTCATGATGTTATGGTTTGAAGAACCCACAGCAATGTATTGCCTTTTAGGCAATTATTCTATCAGCTGATGACACTTCCCTACCCAGGAAAGGGAATCAGGGAAAATCAGGGAAACCCAACAGTTGAAATATGAACGGATTCAATAGCATAATGCTTTAATAGATGATCAGAGGGCTGGAACACCTCTGCTATGAAGACAGGCTGAGAGAGTTGGGCTTGTTCAGCCTGGAGAAGAGAAGGCTCATGGGAGACCTTAGAGTAGCCTTCCCATATCTGAAGGGCACCTACAAGAAAGCTGGAGAGGGACTTGTTACAATAGCATATAGAGACAATACAAGGGGTAATGGCTTCAAACTGAAAGAGAGGAGATTTAGATGAGATATGAGGAAGAAATTTTTCAGTATGAGGTGGTGAGGCACTGGAACAGGTTGCCCAGAGAAGTTGTGGATGCCCTATCCCTAGAAGTGTTCAAGGCCAGATTGGATGAGGCTTCGAGCAACCTGCTCTAGTGGGAAGTGTCCCTGCCCATGGCAGAGGGGTTGGAACTCAATGACCTTTAAGGTCCTTTCAAACCTAAACCATTCTGTGATTCTATTCTATGAATAACACTAAATAATTAACATTAATAAAACTAATGAACCAATATTGATCCCGACACCAATATAAAATAGACAAGGATTATACTCAGCCGATTCTATCAGTCAGAAGCTGCACTCCCAGTAGTGGACAGCAAATGTCAGACACGAGCGCAACAGGTTCAGGAGGAAGGAAAGGCCTCAGGGGTCCAGCACTAGGACAAGAAGCTCTCAGGATCACAGCCATCAAGGGAGAACTTCACGGCTAACTTTCTTAATTTATGTGGAATGTGACGTTCATGGTATGAAATAATCCTGTTGGCCAGACGGGGTCAAGTGCCTGGGTCTCACTCCTCAGCCCTGTACCTGGCAAGGATCAAAACCACTGAGACCTGTATACCAGAGCTGGCTATAAAGTATTTTCACAAATGCAGACAGAAGGATCTTCTAAAAATGCAATTTTTCCTAGTATAGGAAGAGACCTTACCAAAAACTAAAATTACAGGAAGAGTAGTTAATTCTGTCTTGCTCAAACCTGGATAAATGATCATCTCCTTCCCATTGGATTCACAGAGAGCTGTAAGCGTAAACCAGATACTAACCAGTTTCATATATGGACTCTGGCCTCAGCAGAGAGGAGTATTTGGGCATCGCTCTGTTGAATAACATCAAATATGTCAAATGCCCACTAGCTGAGAAAGGGAGTACACCAACCTTAAGACAATTCCAACTGGTATGGAAGGGCACATTGCAGGGAAGTTGTAGAAGAAAACAGTAGAAAACAAAACGGAATTGCAGAAGAGACAACAGGAAGCCACAGCTTGTAACTCAATAGAATAGATTAGACCAGTTTTGTCAAATCATGTATTCAAGGGCTTTTTCCTTTGCTGTAGAACATTCAGATGACTCTGAAGTCTGTCAGCTGTAGTAGGAGGATATGCCCAAACATATATTAAAGAATGCTTTCCTGGTATTTGATTAGCTTACTTTTGAAATATATACAGTGTCAAAATACTTATGAATTATAAATTCATTAATTAACTGAGAGAAAAAAATACTGTACACTCTGGCTAGTCTTTGAGCTGTCTGATATCTCATGCTCAAACTGAAGTTTAAAAAAATAAAAGGAAACATTTTTATGGAACTTAAAATAGTTTCGGTAGAGTATCTGCCAATTCAAACCCAGTACATGCTGAAGTGTTGGAAACATCTACACAGAGATGTGAAGACCAAGCCAGATTGGAGTGGGATGCAAATATATTTCTTCATCATTATTCTTTCTAATCTCCTAAAAATAGATGCTGGGCTCTGACATCTTAAAGGAAAACTTGAGTCGAGCATCACTTGTATAATGATGTTTAGCTTTAATTTGCATGGATTTGGTGTGACCTGCTCTCAGGATTTAGGTGGTTGCTCATTCTAGTGACAATGGTAACTAGAACATTGACACTGTTAAGTTTCACAAGTCACAGCATCTAAGAGAAGTGAAGATCTAAGCCCTGAGTCTTCTGATGAATGAAGTCATGCATGAACTTCCAAGGATGCCAGATTATTGTAGGCTCATGAGGCAAGCAGCTCACCTCAATATTATGGTCATAAAAAATTTACTAAGTTTCCTCTGGATTGTTTAAATGAAGTGAATCTATTCTTTACTTGCAAACCAGAATATAATAAACCCATAAATCTGTCTCCTTATATACAAAAAAAGTCTTGTGGCTTAAAGAGCATACATGATCAGTTTGGGGGGATTTTTACCTGTTAAAAACATCTTTTTCTCTGCTTCTCTGGAATTCTTTACCCATCATCTTTTAAACTATCCAATAATCTCTGTTATATTTTCAAAAATTTAGTGTTTATTTAAAGAGTATTGTAAAACTTTCACATTTATGTTGGAATCTTAGAGATCACAAAGCATCAGTTTTGTAGTGCTTGGCAGTTCCATTCAGGGAATTGCAAAATTACTACATATAATGCCAAAACCAAAAGATTCATGGTCCTCAAAATGTGTCTATTCTTTCCAGTTATATGGGCTGGTCTAATAAAATGCCTTTTGTCTCTGTAAAGCCTACAAACTAACATAAACATTTATTTTAATCTACCTTCTATGAGCCTAAATCTCCAAACTGAAAATACTTCCAGATCCCACTGATTTCCACAAGCTGTGATTACATCCAGTCACCCTGAAAGTCCCTCATAGGAAACCTCTACCCAAGTGGATTTTACTTATGCTTAAAACTATGTATCTTAGAGGACTTTGATGAATTCCTTTAGCTCAAACTGGTGTACCCTGTTAAAGAGGCCCATAACCAGAGCAAACATGGGATTTTATTGAACTGGAAAATGAAGCCCAGTTTTGCAGCTAGCTGAAAACAAACTGTTTGCAGAATGGAACTGAAGAAAAGTGAAAGCTTACACAGTGTTAAATAAACCAAACCTGAAAAAAAGTGCAAAATACATTGTTAGGCAAAGTGAAATGTACTTTATGGAACATCTGTAATGCAGAAGAGATTTCAGAGAGCACACTTAATAACTCCTGCCTAGGTTTCTCCTCGTTTCCTGTCCTTCTGTCCCTTCTTTCCCCACTTGATACGTCTGTCAGATCGGTATGGAATCAGAAGCAATCTTCAACACAGCTACCATGTCCGAGGGGACGGCATGCCTACATGGGGGTGGGAGCTCGACATCACACAGCTGACTGCTGAGGGCTGAATTACGCATTTTATAAACTGTCTGCAGCAAAAACCCCCACTGGCATAAAAATGAAACTAGCTTGTATGGGGCTGTCGCGTCTCTCGGATCAATGAACACCTGCTTTTGTTAACCATTACTGTGGACAGGTGCCACAGCGTTTCGTAATCTCTATTCTTTCCCAGAGCCTCCGTCACCCAGAGCGTGCAGAGGCATTTCCAGAACGGCACCAACTCTGTCACTGCAGTGTTGTCTCTTAGCAGCTCTGCTGGGACATCACCCAGTACGCACTTCTTTCTTTGGGTAGCTGTCTTGTCAGGTGTAGGAATAGGAAGGCTGCAGCTTCAGACCTGGGAGAAGCCACAGAGTAGACAGAAACAGATCCACGGGTTATTTTGGAGAGGCAGCAGTGGCTGTGCCTGTGGTACGTGGCTACTTGGCAACTTCTGTCATTGTTGCTATAGCATTCCTACCTTTGGAGAGCAGCGGCACAGATACCAACGTACATGGACGTTTATCTAAGCAACACACCTTGTCACCACAGAGCATTGTTTTGTGCATCTGACATAACTTTTAAAATACAGGAATTGTTTCTGATTTCCAGTGACCAGCAACTGGCTTGTCAGAGCTGTAGTTAGAATGAGGTCAGAGTCTCTTTTACCAGCTTCAACTTTATCTCTGTTTTTCCGTGCTGGATAAGTCATTGGAGACCCAAACCTTAGAACAGGACATTCCAGACTAGTTACAGTGTCCCTCAAAGCATTTGAATGAGTTTTTCAGAAGCCTGATGGCTGTTCATCTTCTAAACAAACAAAACTGCTGAGGGAGTCCAGCAGAAGCTTTATAAATATCCGCTCAGAAATTATCTCACCAGTAATACTGGCAAATGAGTTTAAGTAATTAGTGTTTGAATGGCAGTAATGAACCAGAATTATCCTTTTGCTTTTTTTGGCCCCATGTTGCATGTCTAAGAAGCAGAAGCACTTGACTTCTGCTATTGAGGCTGTCACTAATTGATCTTTGCAAAAATTGTGACTATTGAATGGAGCCCTTCCTAGAAATAACCCTTACTTACTCTCCAGCCCAGGGAGAGCTTTCGCTGAGCTAGAATACAGTAGATAGTGCAGCTTTTATCCAACATTCTGTGCTGGCTATAGGCCAGTCATTATTACCTGTGCAATGAAACTCTTTATGCCCATGGACATTTTGCTTCTGTGAGTCATAAAATATTTTTCTATTAATTTAAGGTCTTTTGTAACAGTTTCTGAAAACTGTGGAACTGTGGGGCTGTAGCTGGAACTGCCAAAGGAAGATTATGAAATGTTACAGCTTGCACTTCTTATTTGGCTCGGGCTTTGTCATTTTCTTCCCCATTGCTCAGCGGCCTTGTCAGGGAATGTGTCCTCAATGGCGAAAGAAAGACAGGGTGTGTGCTCTTTGTGTGCTCTCAAAGAAAACCTTATCAAGGGAAGCCAGGGCTTCCTATCTTTTCAGACCCTCGCACTCACTGGGCAACTCCTCCTGCGTGTATTGAATACAAATCAAGATGGGGGTAGCACTTCTGGGATCTCCTTTTTGCTTCTCCGTTCAGATAGCTGATCATTGAGGCATCACGGTGAAGCGGGGGAAGGGGTGGGGGGTGAAAAAAGGGGGTTTATTGCAGTGCAAATACTGGAAGCATGCTGCTTTGCTTCACAAACCAAACGTTTATAAGGTGGTTAAAAATCAAGCCAGCTTCCAGGCACTAGAAAGCAAGGGCAGTGGTACTGTTGAGAGCATGGTGTCAGGAGTCATGGTTTCCTAGATCTCTGCCGGGACCATGGAAATGGGCCTCAGCTGCGCTGCAAGATGCGTGTTAGAGGCAGGCAACACACGTACACACCCCAAGCTGAGGCTAACTGCAGATCCAGAAGATAATCAGGAAAGCTGCCGATGTATGAGTCGGAATCTGGAGCATCCAAGTAAACACGTCAACGGGATAATTTTCCTCTCTGGCTTCTGGCAAGCAGCTGTTGCTGGTGACTGGCTGGTGAGCCTGCAGTCCTGTGGAGTGTATTGCTTTTCCGGCAGTGGCTCAAGGAAGCCAGAGCTCTTCAGCCACTCTGTGGGGTAATTCCAGTGAATTTTTTCTTCCCCTTTCATGCTTCCTTGATCTTTTCCTGAGAAGAATGTGCACTTACTCTTCCCTAAAGCTAAAATATTCCTGAGAACACAACATTCCTTCCACACTCAGGCAGGAATGAGGAATTTGTACTCCCAGTTCACTAAATGAGTTGTTAAGCTATACCAGCCAAAGTAGTTCTCATGATTGTGTTATTCTAACTCTTTGCTCTGCTAGAAGGATACCTAGTTCCTTCAGTTCTTTAAAAAAGCCCTATTTTTGCAGTTCATTTCAATGTCATTACCCAAAGCAAGCGGTTTGGCTACTTTAAATTTATTTAATCTATAAACATTAGAATGCATTGACAGAAAATTATTTTGGAACTCCTGGGGATTATTTTGCTCATCATTTTGTAACTTCAGTAAAGCAGAAATAAATACTAAAGTTACAGTTGCATAAATGCCAAGTCTGGCAAGCAGAGAGCTTGAAGTGATTCTCTCTAGAAATCTAAGATTGTGAAACAGCTGCAAAAGGGAACAAAGATCTTCCCTTGCATATCTCTAACGTGGATTTTAAATGCTGGAATACTTGTTTTCTTCTTTTAGTACTCGTAATGTATTCAGTCTGTGTAACAGGAAAGACACCTAGAATTCATGTCAATACACAGAAACTTCCTTGAAGTATGAATAGCATTAGCTGAAAACTACTATACCATTCATCCGTTCTTTAAAAAGTAGTATTTTTTCAGGAAGTGTCGGAATTCTTTGTTTTAGCAGAGACTAATTAAATTTATGCCATTCATGAAGATAGAGTTCAGAAAAGGTTCTGATGTGTGACACAATTCTCTGTAGTGAGGCATTGCTACATACATAGCAGATCAATTCACACACCTTCCAGAAAAAACACTCTTTTAGGGTTTTGTGCTGGTGACTGTGGCAATACTTGGCAGTTATGAAAGAACTCCATCGCTGTGCTATAAATTATTTTGTGGTTCAGCCTTTGAAAACCACATTTTGACAACTTCTCCTTTTTCTCTCATATAATTTAGGTTTTGTAATTCTGGCAACATCAGAAAGTTTGTGCTAGTCCATGGCCCTTTTACTTACCAGACCAACATTTTCCCTTTTGCAGGCAGAGCGCCCAGAGACTTTGCTTTAAGTAGCCAACAGCAGTTCCTCACAAGTGTTCTTGAGGAAAACACCCCAGTTTGCACCACCCTATGTGGATGCCTTCTCTGGTAGGTAGGTATTCGTAATGGTAATCTTATCATACCTGGGAAGGAGATTAATTTCTTCATTAGCTGTTCCATCATGTGGGATAGCTATCAGTTTCATAAGGAAAAAGTTTCTTGCTAGTGGGGTTTTGGCAGTCTCCAGTTATTGTCAAGTCATATAAATGGTACTTTTCTCAATAACAAAAGGGGGGCAAAAGGCAAAATTAGTCTAAAATGAGCAAGAAACCGTGTTCTTGAACTAATGGGACATATCCAGAAAAAAAAAAAAAGAAACATTTCTCTACAGTGAAAATGCAAAAGGTTTGTGTGAACTTACCTAATTGGGAGTGTTGGGAATAGTAGCTAAGATTGAAATACACATTTGAGAATGTTTACTCATGTTAAAAGTTCATGTATATTTACATTTCTGTATATACATGTGTGTGTGTATATATATCTATCTATCCTTTTTTGCCTTGGGCATCTAGTGCTAGTGAAAATAATGGAAGTGTGAGCTTTTCAGCTTCAATCTTTTAAAGTATGCACTTGGTGCAGTTACTTGAGACTGTATTTGATGTAATTGCTTGAGGCTTTACCTGCAACCTCTGGAAGCCATGGTGTGAGTAGGACGGTCCCCCTGATATACACAGGAAGTAAGGGAACACAGAATTTCACACTAATAGTTCCCTCATCTGACTTTTGTATAACAGAAAGCTGTCAGTAGATGGGTTTCCTCATCATAAAGCAGTTAGCTACTGCTAATCAATAGTGAAGGATATTTTTGTCTCCTGCCCTCGGGTCCTGAGGGAGCTGGCGGATGAAGTTGCTAAGCCACTATGCATCATATTTGAGAAGTCATGGCGGCCCAGTGAAGTTCCCACTGACTTGGAGAGGGGAAACATAACCCCCATTTTTAAAAAGGGAAAAAAGGAAGACCAAGGGCCTCTGCGAGCCTCATCAAGTTCAACAAGGCCAAGTGCAAGGTCCTGCACATGGGTTGGGGCAATCCCATGCACAAATACAGGCTGGCTCTCATTCATTGGAGAATGGATAGAGAGCAGTCCTGAGGAGAAGGACTTGGATGTGGTGGTGGATGAGAAGCTCTAGATGAGCCAGCAGTATGCACTGGCAGCCCAGAAAGCCAACCAGATCATGGGCTGCATCAAAAGAAGTGTGGCTAGAAGAGTGAAGGAGGTGTTTCTGCCCCTCTACTCTGCACTGGTGAGACCTCACCTGGAGTACTGCGTCCATTCTGGAGGTCCCAACATAAGAAGGACATGTACTTGTTGGAATGGGTCCATGGGCATGAAGAGGATCAGAGGGTTGGAGCACCTCTCCTGTGAAGACAGGCTAAGAGAGTTAGGGTTGTTAGCCTGGAGAAGAGAAGGCTTCAAGGTGACCTTATAGCGAGCGGCCTTCCAGTACTTAAACAGAGCCTACAGGAGAGATGGGGAGCGACTCTTTATCAGAGAGTGGAGCAATAGCATCGTTTTAGCACTGAGGGGTAACCGTTTTAAACTGAAAAAGGGGAGATTTACATTGGATATTAGGAAGAAATTCTTTCCTGTGAGGGTGGTGAGGCACTGGAACAGGTTGCCCGGAGAAGTTGTGGCTGCCCCATCTCCAGGCTGGATGGGGCTTTGAGCAACTGCTCTAGTGGGAGGTGTCTCTGCCCATGGCAGTGGGGTTGGAGCTCGATGATCTCTGAGGTGCCTTCCAACCCAAATCATTCTATGATTCTGTGATTTTATTCATTTTAGTTTCTGAATTTATAAATGGGAATTAAACTGTATTTGAGGAAGTTATTTCTATTTTTTCAAAGCAATTTTGTTTCTCTTGTACTAATATTACGCTTTGGTGCTTACAGAGATAATTATGCTGGGCCTGTGCATGAGAATATTTTTTCCTCTGTAGTGGAAACCACATGAGTACCCTCAGAATTTCTCCACTTTACAAATACTGTTATTCTTTAGCACACTGAATTATTCAGATTGGGTAAGAGATTTCCATGGGCCTAATTTGCATTATGGAAAAGAGAAAAGTAAGTGGTCTAGAATCATCATAAATGGGCATCAAACTGTAGGCCTGCAGGTCAGATCTAATGCATTTATTCAAATTCCATATGAATTTGATACTGCACAATAGTACAGCCCTGCCAGCACCAGTTACCAAAAAAATGCTTACATATAAAATCTCCTGGAAAAACAAAGCACTACCTTTTTCTGGCAGTTGGGTTTTGCTTAAAATCTTATCCTGAAATAAAAGCTGTTGATTTAGGCAGGCTGCCACCAAGCATGCAGGTATTTGGTTCAGATACAGAGTTAATTTTAACTGGAAAAAACCTGCTGGTTTGTGGTCAGGATTTTCGTCCTGTTTAAACAGGTGTCTATTTTTAGAATTTTCTGGGGCTCTGCATAGGTACAGAAGGCAACGCTGCTGTTCAGCTTGGAAAGCACAACCCACGGGCGCTTAGTGCTTCTGCTTCTCTGGTGGGCCCCAGCCTGTGCCCACATCGGGCTGTTAAATATACCCACACAAGTGCTCAGGGCTGGTCACTCCAGATTCTCTATTCTTAAATAGTTTTCAAGGTGTTTTAAAGTAACCAGAAACACCTCTCCTGTTTTTGAATGAAAATGCCTATGAGAGACCTTCCAGGGTGGACCATCTGCCATTACCTGCAGAGCAGCACAACACGTATTTAAAGTGATAGAACTTCTTAGGCGAAGCCCATAATGTTCATCAAAGTCTGGGCTGCCTTTGGGTCATTAAAAACGACTGCATTTCCCCAAAGATGGATACTGAGGTGCGATAGTCGATTCAGCAGAATATCACAAGTCTGCAGTAACTGAAGAGTCACCGTTACTGCCAAGCGTAGAAACTGAAAGCTACAGTTGATCCCCCTTAGCAGGACGTGCACCACTTAATAAACAATGAGGTTGAAGTGTCTTGCTCTGCAACTGACTTTTATTAACTCTAAACAGATCTAAGCATAAAATATCAGTATCTGCTTAAGAGTTGTATCTTCTGCTTAAGAGTATAGGTTCGTATCTGGTTTTACCTTCATCTCTTACTCATATAGTTCTTTCTGTAGTAGCAGATACCAGACAAGTGCTCTTTCCTGAATACTCAGTGACAAACCCCCTGAAGCTGGGGTGGAAGCAGAGAGTTGCTGCTGCTGCTGCTATTTAGTTCTACTGTTCTTTCATTGCCATCTTAGATCTCCTTTTTGTGTTG
This sequence comes from Jacana jacana, assembly GCA_013400555.1. Taxonomy (NCBI): domain Eukaryota; kingdom Metazoa; phylum Chordata; class Aves; order Charadriiformes; family Jacanidae; genus Jacana; species Jacana jacana. The sequence goes on along the minus strand of VZTM01025966.1, from coordinate 4,791 downwards.
TTTTTAGTTTCCACAATTGTCTTCTACTTTTTCCTTCTCCATTACGCTTTTTGTAAGAACTCAGAACAGGGAAAGTTTCTAATTCTCTAGAGCTCTTCCCTGTCACAGCAGCTAGAATGAGCCAGCAGTAAAGCTTGCAGGGAAGCAAACAGTTGGGTTCAGGATTACCACGCTGACCGTGCCGGTGGAGGTAGTGAGACATGGGATGCTGTCCATCCCTCACCAAGAGGGAGCTGGTCTCAGGAGCCCATCTTTGGGCTTTATCAGCACGGAGTCTACAGCCTGGGCTTTGGTGGGGCTGCCTTTAATTTACAGTGAAAGCTCACACACAGGGATCAGGCCAGGCACCTGGGAGCTTTGGTTCAGACTGAACAAGTCCTAACCCTTGACACCAGGAGAACCAGAGAATTGCCTGGTTTATAAAGATACACAAAAAAACAGTAAAAATATATAATTTATTAAGACTTCTCTGTAAACCAAAACAAACACAACCAGAAAACCTCAGGGATTTTATTTTTCACACAAAACCAACAGAAGGATTTTGTTGAAGTGGCTGAATGGTGACTGCCATTTTCATACTACACAAAAAAAATTCTTATACACAGTTTTCCATCCTGTGTTTATTTAACACTCTGTATTAAAGTTGCATAGGTAAAACTACAGAAGACCAATGGCAGCAGATGGTAGATGATCACTAAGTCCATGTTTTTTCTCCTTGGTGTCCAGTATTTCAGTCCAATTGCTGAAGAGAAACAAGAAATGGTGCATCCAGCATCAACAATGATCTGGTAAATACAGGAAAAGCCACTATGAACTACAGATAAATCTAAAGCTTATGGAGAGAAAAGAAATAAAACCACATGTGGGAACATGAAATAAGCCCTTGCTAAAAACCAGTAGTTGAACAATTCCTCTGTATGAAGTCCTTAAATAACATCCTGATTGAAGTCTCTGTAGTTGTTATGTCTTTAAATATATTCAAAAAGTCTCCCTCCTTTTTTACAAAATGCTCTTTCAGGTTTTTCAGGGTGTGAACGTTCATCTTCTTTTGCAGCATCACAGACCATCTGGTACACGTAACAACTGAACCTCCTGTTAGGCTTCTGTTCTATATGTAATACAAGGTCTTTGTCAAAGTGAACTTCATGACTGTAAGTCTGAAATGAGAAAGAAAATACCTGGTCGCTGTCTCCATTTTTGCACCTTGCTGGTACCTGTACCATTTTCCTTGGGCTACAAAAAATATTTAACATTGATGACTTCCATGATCAGTCAGGAATTGTGTGTAGATACACACAGGCTGCTCTTCCAGATAAAGGACAGACTTTTAAAACTTTGAGAGGTTTCCCACATGCCTATTTTAGGAACTTAAGTGCAATTCAGAGCATCCGATTTAAGATGCTAAAGACCTAATTTGCTTTTGCAGTCAATGATAAAAGAGGTGCCAAAGTGCTGAATATTTCACACCACCTAAGCTGGATGTCCACCTCAGCTTGAACAGCCCATTCCATCTTTCCAAATAAACACACAACGAGGTCCACGTTTGATACTGTGCACAAGCAGTTCAAGTTCAGCCTTTGAGACTATTTACAGGTTGTAAAGTGAAGCTGATGTTACCAGCCAGAGGGCGAGCATTCAAGCTGATACATACTTCAGAAATACCCAAGGACTACCCCTCTACCAACCAAAAACCCAAAAGAATCAACCAACCAAAAATATCTTCATTTCAAACCATGGAGATTTTCAGATAAATGAACTGCTGACTGATTAATATTTTTTTTTTTGAGTTATGCTTATTATTTTGTACAAATCTCATCCATAGCACTTGGCAACACTATTTACCTGCTTCAAATCTGAACAAAAATGGTAGGTAAATGGCTATGGGGAAGCATTAGTGTAAACAAAAGCCAGGAAAGCTCCTCACCACATCCCAGGACTCCAGAAATGGAATACTCTTCAGTAGATTCCCATGGTCATTACAATGAAAGTCAAGGTGTGCTTTTCCATCAGCTCCTATTTCAGTAACTGCCACAGTGGATAACAAATCCAACTCATCTTCATAGTCCACAATTTTGAATGTCTTAGGAAAAGCAAAACCTCAAGTTTATAAATCAAACATAAATTCGCATTCTCCGCTCCCTAAACTGCACAGGTCTCTTTCAGGTGGAGAAATTCTAGTTCTTAAAGTCTGCTGGAGTGAAAAAGGGAACTTTGCCAAGTTCCCTTGATAGTTTGATACTCAAGAGGCATCTTTCCCAACACAAGCCGCCCAACATATTTCAGCAAAATTCCTTGACAGGAGAGAAGAAAGCGATGTTCTGAACAATCCTAATATGCAAGTAGATGTATTTTATATACATCATACAGAAAATACAAAAATGTACCATGAAAGTAACAGAAGAAACGAATTTCAACTCCATTCCCTCTCTTGAAGCAGATATGTTAGAGCCAGTATAGCTTAAAACCATATCTGGTTTTGAGAGAGTGGGTACATGAGGGTAATTCCCTTCCCATGAACACCTGGTATGTTCTGTGCAGAGTCCTCTCTCATTCCACAGGGTATGGTGTTACAGGGAAGAACTGAGACCAAAAGGTAAAGACTGTGAACTCTGTCTCACTGTCATGAGCCTGGTAACTTATTAATTGAAGTCTTTCTCTTCCATAACGGAATATCTACTGGAATTACAAATACAGTGTAACAGTAGGAGAAAAAATAGTTGCAGACTCTAACTTTTAGTATGTTAAAAAAAAAAAAAAAAAGAGGAAAGAAAAAAAATGAGGCCTTTAA
>VZTM01025964.1:0-31207 GCA_013400555.1 Jacana jacana | reverse complement strand
CCTTCCCTTCCCTTCCCTTGTAAAGATGACCTGGGTTTAATAAAACACAGGTACACACAGGTAGCGTATCAGTGAACTGAAAGGGAGCTGCAAATATTAAGCTCTGTTAAACAGAGAAAATGAAGACATGAGGCTGCAGGCACTCTTTTCCCCAGCTTTATAGTGAAAACCCTTTGAAGAAATGATTCTTCCTAACTCTTGCTCATTTCAGGGATGAACACTGGCCACAAAGAGATTTGGCAAAGGATCCTGAAAGCAGGTGGTCAGAATGAGTAATAACCTTATGCAACAGCAGATCTTGCCATGATATTTCTGAGTTCATACAAGTGCAGAGGTCTAATGTTATTTAACTGCTAAACAATGATATTTTTTATGTAAAATGTAGGCTGCTCTTAAAGAGGTTGTTCTTCAGATAATTAAAGAATAACACTTCCAAAGGCAATAACATCAATTCGATGTGACAGCTTGTAATTAAGGCCTGCATATTAAATTACGAATTGATACTTAAAGTAATATAAAAACATTGAGATACATCAGTAAACATTAGTTTGAGCTGAAACTGCATATTATTTTCCCTTGATTCTTATTTTTCAATGTCACAGTGTCCTGACTAACATTTAAAATCAATTATATTTAAAGTGACATAAGACTTGACCTACCTTTCCATTTCTTGTCCTTTTATTTGATACTGCATCATGAAGGAAACATGTTATTTATTTATTTATTAATGTATTTTACTGGCAAATGGTGACTTTACAAAGATGAAAACTCCAAAAGTTTAGTCTTCCAACTTTACATTTTTAAGTGTAAAATATTAGATAAGAACTATGAAGACTGCAGCATGTAAAAATCAAAAAAGAAATACATACAGAATAGGTCACTGAAATTACCATAACTATAATATAATTTTTGAATTTTAGTAGCATTTAGAGTCATGAAGTTACTTTGTTAAACAAAGTATTTTTTTTTAAACAAAAGAGAGAGGCAGGACCTCTTTGTAAGCATTGAATAGTCTTGGGCCACAGTTCTGCAAATGACTGCTCATGGACACTTTTCCTTGTGTAACAAATAGAATTCCTTGCCAGCACAACTCTTAGTACATGATACAAAGATTCTCAGAAGGGAGAGCTACATTTATAGATTCCCAGTGTACAAAGGCAGTAACAGATGGAGGTCATCAGTGTCTTGAGTATTTCTGAAAATATTGTTTGATTCTTAAATAACTCAGCCCACAGACGAGTCTCTTTCCTTCCACTGTCTCCACATTCACCTTTCCTCTCATCTTGTGTAATCCATTTTATGCGTGAAATCCCCAATCACTCTTTTCCTTCACTGCAGTTATTCTCCTAATGTTTTTAGAAAAATGAAGGTTGCTCCCTTTGTAATGTATTTTCTAACTACAGTCTAAAGCTATTATAATGTCAATGGAGATACGTATAGTAGTTATGCTATGGTTCAAATACCATGACCATTTTCTCTTGTTTTCTTTATTTAAAGAAATGCCCTAAGGTCTATGCTGAACACTGACAGCCTGTGAGGTGTAACTAAAACTGAAGACGGCTATTTCCAAGGACGACCTCCTTCAAGCTCAAGAACATGCAGCAATTGAAGCAAAGGTGTCAGGAGGCCTACACAGGTGAACAAAGAGCCTGTTACAAGACACAGACATATAAAGGCAGCATTCAGGCAGTGAAAGCAGCATTGGGTAACTCAGGAGAAACAGAGACACTGCCCGACCATGAAGGAATGCAGTTAGGGAAGCCAAAGCCCTCCTAGGGTTGAGTCTGGAGTGGGACATAATGGGCAACAAGAAGGATTTATGTATCACAAGCACAGATGATATAGAGATCTTCCTCCAGCTGCAAGGAAGATTAGAGAAAACGTGGACCTGCTGCTGCTTTGCTTTAGAAGGACCTGTCTGCAGGAGTCCCAGGCCTTTAAAACCTGTGAGAAAGTTTGGAGCAAGGAAAACTTGCCCTTGGTGAAGGCAGACCAGGTTAGGAAGCATTTAAACAAACCAGAAACATGCAAGTCTGTGAGGCCTGATGGGCTGCACCCATGAGTGGGTGCAGATGTCTGTGGGCAGATGTCTGTGTGAGGCCACCCTTGATTATCTTTGAAAGTTTGCGGCAAGTGAAAAAGGTTCCTGATGAATGCAAGAAAGCAAATTTCACTCCTGTCTTCAGCAAGGATAAGTAGGACTGAGAGTACTCTGGCACAGTCAGCCTCACCGTAGTCACTGGGAAGGTGGAAGTGAGGCCAAAGACCAGGTTGGCTGAACAGGGAGCTCCTGTTCCTCTTGAACTCCTCATGTAGCTCAAGAGGAAAAAGAAATTGTATGAACTCTGTAAGTGAAGTTGGGCTTTGCCAGAAGATTGCAGAGGACATGCACATGGAGGGAGAAGGCATGAAAGGCCAATGTTCAATTACAGCTGAAACTGGCTGGTGTTGTGTCAGATAATGGGAAAGGCTATTGAAAGTATGTTAACAGCAAGGGGAGGTCTAAAGAAAAGATTGGACTGATGCTTGCTGAAGGTGGTGACCAATAGGGATGAAGAAAAAGTAGAGGCATTCAATTATTTTTTTTTCATCAGTCTTTGATAATACTGGTAGGGACTGGGCAGCCCTGCCTAAGGCTGAGGCTGAGTCTGAGTCAGAGGACCGTAAGTGTGCGAACAGTGACTTTTCATTTGTAAAGAAATTGTAAGGGACCAGCTGTAAGAGCTGAACGTTCACAAGCTCATGGGGTCTGATGGGATTCATCCCACAGTGCTGAAGGAGCTAGCAAGTGTTATGACAGGAGCCTTCTTGGTCATCTCCCAAGGGTCTTGGAAGGCCCCCACTGACTAGAAGCTAGCCAATGTTATTCCAATTTACAAAAAGGCCATGAGAGAAGGGCTACACAGGAGGCCAATTTTGGTGCCAAACAGGAGCTGCCTGCAGGCTCCTCTGGCACCACACGTGGGTTGAGGCTGTGTTGTGGCCAAAGGAGGCATACAGCACGGCACAGCCTGAGGGATACGACGGGCAGGCAGCACCTGTCCAGGTTGCATTTGTTGTGGGCTCCTGTGCAATGGGCTCCTGACCAGGATCACTGCCAGAGCCAAAAGAGCTAGCAGCACAAGCATAAACTCTCCTCTGCAAACATGCACCGGCTTCTTGATGTGCATGTTACATGCTCCTCTTCGCCTCATTTGCAGCCCTGAAATCTGGCATGTTTCAAGACCACTACATCTACAGGAAAGAAGTGCATTTTTTATTACCCTAGGCAAATCTTCTCCCTAGGAGACTAGGGACTCAGAGGTTTAAACAAACCTTAAAATAGTTGCTTAAATGTGAGGCGGGGGGGACACACACACTTAAATGATTTGCCTTTGATTCAACTTATTTTTAAAGAAGATCTTTAATACATGCTTATTTTAGTATGTAATTCATTGGTATAATTTATCTGGAAACAGGTTTTGATCATTACCAGAGCTAGTGGTTCCTGTATTTCAGAATTATAACTTCAAAGTTCTTGGGATAATAATAAAGTTACTTAGTTGCATTTTACATTCTGTCTTTTCTGCTATTACCAAGCCTATCTGGTGTGTAAATGATTATTGATATGACAGAACCACTCTTAATTTTTTCTTCAAAGCTATTTCACAACACTATTATACACTCTGAAACAAAAAGCCATGTCCTGAAGCAGAAAAAAAATGGGGTCTGGGTCTGCTGCAATTAACAAAGATAAAGCCGCTAAACTTCTTCAGCAATAAACATGAGGCTTTTTAATTTTAGCTAAAATTCTATTTTATGCTGGGAGACTGCTGTCTTGACTTTCAAATTCCATGTCTCTTAGAGGTAACATGTATTTTTGTTAATTAAAAGAATTGCAAACCAGCTAGCCAGGTATCTTGTGCTTGCATTTGTAAGTGTAAAATGGAATTCTTATGATGTTCCAGGAACAATTTACATATTAGGTAAAAGACAAAGCAGACTTTTTAGTTCTGGCAGATGCACTAATGGTGATAAAGTGAGGATGTTGTAATTGAATTACAAATCCTGGACTTAAAGACCTTACTTAAGGAGAGAAGGCACGGTATTAACTTTCCGAAGTAATCTGTTACATAAAAAAAAATCAGTAATAGCCCATATCAAAATTGTTTGCTCCAATACAGTGCTGCAGCTTGGCTTTCTGGTTTTATGTTTGTTTTTTTTTTTTTTCTTTTTTTTTTTAGCGAATGAGCTGTATCCCCGCTTCATTATACAACCAGGCCCAACAGTCCCTATGCCTAAGGTAATTTGCAGACACATTGTAGGCTTGTCCTGTGAGCGAAGATAGGGATCACAGAATCAAAGAATCACATAATCATCAGGGTTGGAAAGGACCTCTGAGGTCACTGAGTCCAACCATACACACACAAAAAACCCTGCAATCTTGGCCACTTCAGAGCATGCCCTGAAGTAACACATCTACATCTTTCTTAAGCACCTTCAGGGATGGTNGAGGCCTCACCAGTGCCGAGTACAGGGAGATGATCACTTCCCTTCTCCTGCTGGCCATGTGATTCCTGACACAGGCCAGGATGCTGTTGGCCTTCTTGGCCACTTGGGCAAACTGCTGGCTGTCCACCAGCATCCCCCAGGTCCTGTTCAGCTCTCCAGCCACTCTTCCTCAAGCCTGTAGTGCTGCATGGGGTTGTTGTGACCCAAGCACAGGACGTGGCACTTGGTCTTATTGAACCTCATACAATTGGCCTTGGCCCAATGATCCAACCTGTCCAGGTCCCTCTGTAGAGCCTTCGTACCACCAAGCAGATCAACACTCCCATCTAGTCTGGTGTTTTCTGCAGACTTACTGAGGATGCACTCAATGTCCACATCCAGATCATTGATAAAGATATTAAACAAGACTGGCCCCAAAACTGAGCCCTGAGGGACACCATTGGTAAGTGGCCATGAACAAGATTTCACCCCATTAATCACAACTCTCTGGCCAGGCAGTTTTTTAACCACTTGTTTATGCCATGATTCGCCAGCTTCTCCAGGAGAATGTGGTGGGGGGATGGTGTCAAAAGGCTTACCAAAGTGCAGGTGGACAATGTCCGCAGCCTTCCCAGAAAGCAGGTGACATGGTCATAGAAAGTGATTGGGTTGGTTAATCAGGACCTCCCTTTTATAAACCCATGCTGGCTGGCCCTGATCCCTTGGCTGCCCTGCCCTTGCCATGAAAGCTCACTTAAGATGATCCTCTCCATGATCTTTCCCTGTTCTGAGGTCAGGTTGCCAGGCCTGCAGTTCCTCAGATCCTGTTTCTGGCCCTTTTTGTAGATGGGCATCATGTTAACCACATTCTGGTCATCTGGTACCTCCCCTGTTGACCAGGATTGTTGATAAATGATGGAGATAAAAGCCTGGTGAGCTCTCCTGCCAGCTCCCTGAGTACTCTTGGGTGAATCCTATCTGGCCTGGTAGACTTAAGTGTGTCTAGGTTCAATAGCAGATCATTAACTACTTCCTGGTGGACAATGGGGGGCATTATTTGCTCTCCATCCTTATCTTGCAGCTCAGGAGGCTGAACACCCTGGCGGTAGGTAGTCTGAGCTGGATGCAGAAGGCTGGCCGGCTTTCTAGAGCCAAAGACACAAAGACACTCCCTTGTGGGGAGTAGGGTAGAGAGAAAAATGTAAATTACAGACAGCTGGTCTAGCAAGGTACTGTATGACCCCATTTTTCAGCAACTTAACTGAAGCACACCTGTTAAAGTGGTTTTATACCACTCGCTGTTGAGCACAGCAGATTTACTCAGTCACTCATGCCGTAGAGTGGATTATGGTAGCACATTGGAGTAATCCTGCCAAAATTTTGACAAGAAATAGTAGGTCTGTGGCAGAAATGCTGCATCAAATATTTTCTTGATTTCACCTTTTAATTCCTAGGAGTCATATTCTGCGAAGAAACTTTCTTTCTTACACAAATAAAATTGAAAGTTTTATAATAGGTAAAAGAATTTTAATGAAAACCTCTTCTTTCTCCCTTCATACACTCCTTCTGTGAGCATGCCCCTCTCCCTTGGGATAAAGTGCTGGCCCTCAGCCTCAACAAGTCTTCCAACCCCCAGGGTAGTCCTTGTGCCCGAGATGGTTTTCATCCTCAGTACTACCCTCAGCTTCTCCTTCTTCCATGACAGATTGTAGCTAGGAGACAAGGTCTTGATTCTTGGTATCCACCACTGTTTCCTGTTCTCTGTATTACCAAGGACTCCTGATGATGATGCTCCCTGCCTGCCACGGACGTGGGTAATTTCTGTTCTCCTCTCACCCCAAAAGAAATGGCCCAGCAGTTTCATTAGTCATTGAGGACAGCTAATGCTCCAGCTTTCTCTCTATGTAATACCTTCTGTGGTGGCTGTTAAGTCACCTCAAATCATTTTCATAACAGAATCACATGGATGGCATTTCTTGATATCTATTAATTACCTTAAAAGGATAGATCTCAGGTGTCTTTAAGGTCACTCTCTGTTATCCCCATGTTTAATTGAAAGAGCCACAAGCATATATCTTCTTGATTGCCATCTTAAAGCCTTCATAGGCTCTTTGAAAAGGAAAAAGGCTGAGCTGTCAAATGTTGTTGAGCTCCACCATATACCCTTGTTTGTAAAATATTGGCTTAGAGATCACAACAGGGAAAGACGTGGGAAATGTACATTCTAGAAACTTGCAAGAGCTGGATGGAAACATTTGCTGTGTTGTACTTCAATTGCTTGTAATTGATTGCCACTGTATTATTACAATTTCTTTTTGCATCAGAGTAATAAGATGTGCTGCATACTCTACAGAAAAGTACTTTGCTAGAATTAATTTCCCATGTTTTCCCCATGCTACAGTCCTGTTACAAATTGCACAGAGGAAGGATACAATTATCTTAACATAACAGCAGTCGAACATATTTAGAGATATTAAAGTTTAAAAGTATTTGAATTATTTGAAAATGCTCTTTGCTAGTATTCTCAAAGCTTTCCTAAATATCAAGTGAGTTATTGTTGTGGCTTAGGCTGGGTTGGCCACTAAAAAAATGACAGATCTTCTCTTAATGTCTCTATCTTCTCAGAAGCAAAAAGAGGAAGAATAAGGAAGAGAAACTTATGGGTTGAAAACTAGAACTACTTTAATGAAATATTAATATAAAAAGGAAAATATAATAATATTAATAAGAAAATAATGGAACATATACAGTATATACAGAACCAGTATCGAGCTCTCAGGATGACAATCATGTCACCAGCAAGCACTGGGAAAGTCCTAAGCTGGACTCAGTGGTGGATGGGAACCAAACCCAGAATCTGGAGTCAGGAATGCACAGGTGGAGATTGAAGGCAGATGAACAGACAAAGCCCTCCTCAGACGCTGGCCACTGAAGGAAGAGCCTGACACCTTTGATCCCTCAGCTTTTATACTGAGCATGGGACAGATGGGATGGAATGCCCTATGGGTCAATTTTGGGCCACCGGTTCTGTCTGCTCCTCCCCACAGGTGTGACCCCTCTATACTCTCCCACTTCTTACTCTCCAACATGATACACAACAGAGTTATCTGACCTTGGTTGTCATAGAAAAAGATACAAGCCGGAGCCTCTCTGCACACCATTCCTTAGTATTACAATAAACACCCAGCCTTATCATTGCTAAAAGCAGACACTGAAAAACAGGCCATTAATTACAGAGTCTCCAATTAGTTAGAAGAGACCTAACTGAGAAGTAAAATTACTGAAAAGAAAATTGGTTTTGTTCTACCTCAAACCAGGACAGCTATACAGCAAGGCTGTATGAATACCATTTAAAAGATGACCAACAGTGGTTCATAAAAAAATACAGGAACAAGATGCAGACTGACCCCTATTCCAAAATTATTCCTGAATTAATAAGCTGCTGGGGCACTTAAAGACTTTTGCAAAAGCTGTTATAGCTCTTGTCCAAACTCTTAACACAATTTGGGAAATCATAACATTCTGCTTTAATAGTGGAAGTGTCATTTAGTAAGGTTTAAATAATTTCTGTGAACCATGAGGAATATCCTTGTGTTAAAAGTAATCTTTTTCTTAACTTTCTTTTTTACAGATTACACAAATTCCAGGATTTAATTTTTTATATATTAGAAGATAAACAATAATAAGACAGTTTGTCATTACAGTTTACTTATCTAACTTCAATGCCTACAAAAAAGTAAACCATATCTAAATTTCATGATGACGAAACAGCAACTTTGTACCTCCTGGCATCTGTTCGTGCAGATGATACAAATGTGCCTCCAATGTGCTATCACCATTGGCAGGTAATTTTTATCTTTCTTTACAAAGAGGAGAAATTAAAAGTCTGTGTATGATTGCACCTTCAGATGAACTTACCACAAACAATTGCCTTTATGTGGGTGTACAATATAAAACAATTTACATTTGGGTCAATGTATTGTATATAGGTAACTACTCAGATATTTTTATAAAAATCATGAATTGCCTTAACCAAATTTCTCTGCTTGGTGGTTATTGACAGGCGATACCCTGAGAGTGTGGGAACCCTCTTGTCTTCTGGCAGTGTAGGCCTCACTCCTTTCCCACAGCCTGGCTTGAAATGGCAAACATGTAAATAGAGCCAAAGCCAGGCTGCTACACCACTGTCCCTAGGCACTGTTCCTTCAGGTCAGAAGGGGTTTCCAAAACATCATTTCACACTTCTCAAGCCCTACCATGGGTATACACTAGCAGCCAGTGGTCAAATACCTGACAGATCTTCTACCTCTGCAACACCCTGGCTCTTTATATTTTTCTTTATTGAATGGTCATGATAGAACTCTGATTTCATATACATTAATTTCCTTTATGAGCAGACCCACAACCCTCAACCTTACATAAAACTGATCAGATTACAAAAGTTCTACTGGCAGTGTTGTTTAATTCCATCAAGCCTGGATCTCATGTGTCTGGTGGGAGGTTTGATTTCCTCAGCTTGCTTCCAGTTGGCTGGACACACAACAAGGTTTAGCATTATTCAGTTGCTAGCTTTGCATTAAGATGAAGTTGCAAGACACAAGGATTTTGCTTGTAGTCTAAATACAAACTAACTACACAGGCTAAGGAGGATTTGGCTGAAGCAAGGCAAGATGATTGATTATAAAAAAGAGTGTTGTAGTCTCATAGTTAGATACTTGAAGATGCACTTCAGATAGAGAAATCATAGAGAACTCATTTTACAGACATGTTTTTCTTTCTTTTCTCTGCTCTTAAAAGTGAAGGAAACAAACAGGTACCATCTTAATCTGGGAAAGTAACCATATTTCACCCTGTCAACTTTCTTTTTTAAATTTTAGAACCAAAAGGAGAGATAAGCTAGTTACATCTGGTAAAGTTATGGAGTTCCATCCATCTGAGTTATGGATCAGCTCAAAAGCTGAAGTAGCTAATGGTCAGAGAAAGGACAAAGAAAGGGTAGCACAACAGCTACAATGCTGCAACCTCACCGCTGCCTTTGAGGCTTTGCCCCACTGCACTTCTCTTTCCGTGAATGAGCTCTTGATGGGGTATTACTAGTACAAGTCCCTTCAAAGGAAAGGGTTTTTGGGAAATCTTTACTTTCAGGAAGCTTGGGAGCTGATGGAAAATGTTTTTCATATGCTGAAGACCTGAAACTTGAACTCTCTTTTTGTATGAACTGCTCTCATATCATGACAAGTATATTTTAATATAGCACCATTTATAATGTGCCTTTGACTTGCTGATTTGTGATCTATTCCAATCAATACCTGCCACCTGTATAGATTGCACTATTAATTTTTTAGAAAGAAAATTTACTTATTATTTTAATCCCTGGGTAGTAAATATTAAGTAGGCACTTAAATTATTGTTTTAAAACAGCTCCTGTGATACGGAGGGCATGTTTTTCTGTCAGCTGTTCAATATTTATTTTAAGCATATTAAACCACCTCAGGAATATTCAGTGCACGAAAACCTTTTTATGTTTGAGTGGATTAAATTTACAAGTCCAAATTAATGCTATAAATTACATTTACATAATTCATTCTCCACAAAGGGAAATTTGTTTTGCATGTGTAGCTGTTAATATATGCAACTGAAGATGAAAACACAACACACTATTGTTGCCCACATTGTTAACTTGTACTTAGCAGAGTTTATAGACCGTTTAAGTCCCTTACCTGTTTGGTTACTGGATCTGAGCTGTGTTTCACAAATAATCAGCATGCACATGTGTTCCAAAATAAAAAGGCTCCTGCTAAGCAAACATAAAAAGGCCTTGCTTTGGCTCTTAGGTACATAAAAAGGCTTAAAAATCTATTATTAGTATTTTGCTTATTAGCATAAATAAGAAAAGGCAACTGGGGAGAAGCAAAGTAATTGAACAGGAGGTTAGGCACTGATGTCTTTCCTTGCTGATCTGAAACATCTGCAACAAAAAATAGGCTGAGATCATATACTACTTAGTATTAGCTCTGATTTTAAAAAGACAAAACGTTTTACTAAGTTAACCAAGTCATCTAGCCATTCAGCTGTCTTTGAAATTATTGGAAGTTATGTGGCTAAGTCCCTCTGTGATTTTGAAGCCCCAAATCCTGTTGTAATTTCCAACACCTGAAGCCACATGTACATTTGGCATGGATAATGTTAACTATTAAGTTTGCAAAACTGAATACCCTTATTACCCTAATACTTTCAGAAAACATGCCTTACATCATACTAAGAAATAATGATGTTCTTAAGTGCCAAGGGTATAAAGTACACAGACACTTTATATGGCATTTGATACCCTGGTCTTATGTGATTTGTATTTGTTTAGATGTACTTAAGAAATCAGACTCCACTTTTATTTCCCATGTTATCCAGCTTTTTTAATCAACAGAAACATTGAAATTCTCTTCTTGCTTCTGCCTTTAACCTGTTTGATCATTAATTAGGAAAAGAAACCAAACCTGAAAGCACCTACCTGGCAGTCAGATAAAATAGTTGAAGCCCAGCAGTTATTTGAATGACTCTGAAAGCGCTATTTATGCTGGGCCATGTTTTTATTCCTTTGTTGACCTCTGCCTCTTTCAACACAAGAGAGGTACACAAATACAATAATTTGAATAGAAAATTATGCCACCCTCTTACAGCTTTATGTCCCGCTAATTCATGAAGGCACATAAATCAAACTATTGCTTAAAATGTTACAGTCAAAGCTCTTGAACTACAATTATTATTACTATTATTTGTTATCCAAGCACCAGTTTCTAGCGCTTGAATTCTTCTGTATTGCATTGCTTCAGTGACTGGATGAGATTATTATATCTAGTGCCATGTCATTATCTGTAATTTCAAATTTCATTACAAAAAGTCCCCAGATTTTCCTCCCACCACTAAAATTAACACAATATTCCATAAAAACATAATAAAACAGACTTAGACAAAAATCACTACTAGCATTGCTATGTTCATTTCTCAAAAGAGTAAGTGAAATGAAAATGCACATCAGGTTATAAGCTAAATGACTACCTCCTGTGTATCACCAGTCTGACCAGTGAGAAGTACAATGAGGATTCAAGTTACTGCCTTCATGCAAAACTTTCCATCTTTGAATGCCCTTCCACAACAACTCAAAAATTCATGTCACCATGGCCCTTCCTTATTACTGTACTTACCCACTGATCCCTATGTGAAAGCATTAGCATGTTTCAGTGTATGCTTCCACCCATGGTTTTGCAGCTGTGTTTTCCTCTGGTTTTTGTCTGGCTTGGAAAACATCTGGGGAGATTGATAAGTGTGCTGACATTGGCAGCTTGGGGTCATCTTAAAACAGGTGCTAGGTTAAACAGAAAGTAGATGTATTTACAGCTTAGAGCTTACTTAGAAACTGTTTGGCAAAACCTGCCTTAAGTCAGAGTCTATGTCCTCCAAGGAACAACATGGTGTTTTCTGAGTCTGGAGGAACCATTATCAGCAGACAGTACAATCTCAGTTTAATTTTTTTTTTTGAGCTGAGCAGGACCAGCTGAAATTTCATTTGGTGAACTCCTAGCCCTCATCTTCTGTGAGCAAGCTTGGTATGGATTTTACTGTGCAGCGGCTCAGTGCCATGACTTCTTGAGGGACCAAAGCAGGTTTATACTTCTATCCATTCCCCTTAGTCATGGAAAGGGTGATAGCATTTGCCTGTCAAACAGATTGTGGCTCTAGCTATGAAGGAAATTAATGCTGGAGATTATAGACGAGACCAACAGTACTGAGTCTGTCTGGGATGGAGTTAATTTTCACGTAGCTGCTTGCAGGGTGCTGTGTTTTAGATTTGTGGTCAAAACAATTCTGATAGCACTCTGATGTTCTTGGTCCTCCTGAACAGTGTATGCACAACATCCAGGCCTCTGTTTCTCCCTCTGCTACCCCAGTGAGCAGGCTGAGGATGGGCAAGTGGTTGGGAGCAGATACAGCCAGGCAGATGAGCCAAACTAACCAAAGAGATGTTCCACATCATGTAACATCATATAATGAAATGCTCAGCAACAGAACAGAGGGTTTAGGGAGGATAGCCATGTTTTGCTCAGGAATTGGCTGGGCACAGCAGCCCCAGGAAGTGGTGAGTGATTGCATCATTTGTTTTGTTTAGTTTTCTTTCTTTCTTCTTCCACTTTTCCAGCACTTATCAAACATTTTTTATCTAGACCCACAGGTTTTTTGGCTGTTACTCTTCCTTTGCTCCTCTGGATCTGAGGAGAGGAAGTGGGCAAACAGATGAGAGTTACTTAGCTGTCTACTGGGGTTAATCTGCATGATGATAATTCAGCATAACACACACTAATATATGATATTACAGCACTGAAATTTCTCTGTTATTACTGAGCTGAGTGCACTACTAACAGCATGAGTTATATGAAATATGGACTTAAAAATGTCTGTCATTATTCACCTTGAGTGATTGTATTTAAATGGTGTTTTTTGCTGTTAATTATACAGAAATTGTCAAGCTTTGTCATAAATACTTGCAACATGAGTGTTCAAGAGTGGCATGTTATTCTCAAAGACTTTAGTGATGTTGATTACAATAATTTTCAAGTAATAATTCCAGAGGAATCAAGGTACTGGACTCCTTCTCTAAGGGTTTTCTCTGGCAATGGAAAGACCTGAGAGCTCACTAGTGTTAGAGACTGCTGAGTGGAGGATCTTAATCAGAGAGCAGACCTGGGAACTCTACCCTTTAATGCCAAGTGCAGTGTTCTCACTGCAGAGCAGAGCTAGATTTTTTTCTGCTTCAATCTGACCATGTGGGTGTGAGCAGTGAGCCCTTGCTCACAGTGAACCTGGTCAGTCACTGGATCAGCTGCCCAGAGAGGTGGTTGAGTCATCATCCCTGACTGTGTTTAAGAGTAGATTAGATGTGGTGTTGAGGGATATGGTGTAGGGGAAAACTTTGTAGAGCAGGGATGATGGTTGGGCTCAATGATCCCAAGGATCTCTTCCAACCTGAATGATTCTATGATTCTAGCATGTGGTTGCTGGTGTTTGTCATTGAGACATAGAGGTAGACTTGTCCTAAAGACATAATAAACTCAGAGGTTCTGTGATTCCTCTATGCTGTCTTATGAAAGAGAACTTTTCTTCTTTGTGCGTGAAATGGGAGACACCACAGACCTTTCCCACGGCTGCAACCTCATGGCAAAGTAAACAGCTTACAAAGCTGAGTCCAGAACCCGGCTCGGGGTTTAGCTTCTAGCCTAGACAGCAAGCTACCACAGCTTTAGAGCCACAGTGATGCTGGGATAGGTTTTTGCTGGTTAACGGGAAGAAGATCCGTGTCAGCTATGTCGTAATGCCCAATTTAAATCTGCAATACTATGCAGATATATTGTGCAGGTCTAGTGCTAAGTTTTACTATGGTTCAGGCAAAGAGAAGCAAACTCAGGAAGTACATCAATAAATATTAAGTGTTGTGAGCACATTGTGTCAAAGCCTGGTACCAGGGAAAGTTCTAATGTGGGGCTAACATACAGCAGAAAGTATTTCTGCACATCTAGTCCATCATCAGAAAGATCAGTAAGGTCCCTCTCTCCCACTGCTGTCTTGAAGAACGGTTTGACTCACCTTGGATCTGTTCAAGACTTTGTTTAACAATCTGTAAACAGTGAGCATATCTTTTACATTTTTAGATCTTAAAAATATCCTGTTGGACAAAAACTGGTTGCCAATGAAATTAGGTTTCTGTACAACTTGTGCTGTCTCTCAAACTGCACAGAGGCTGTGCTCTGAATGCCATTCGGTTGTCTGATCCCTGGTGACTTGCTAATGCTTTTGCTCTCTTTCTCTGTGCTGGAATATCAGATGGCTTCCACTCTCAGCAAAACTGCTGGCAGTCAGCCATTTGGAATAGGCAGCCACAACATGCAGAAAGGCTTGCTTGGATTGTTATTAAGTGGATTTCACTGGACAAAGAGTGATCAAAAGCTGGGATTCTCCTGGGCAGTGGAGTATTTTACAGTTGTAACTTCCTTTCATTTGAGGCTGGGGGAGGAGTGCTATTTGTTTAACAATCTCTGTGTTTATCAGTCCCATCTCAGTTTGTTAGCTCATTAAACAGAGCTGCTCCTGCACCATAATTGCTTCAAAATGTTTAAACTACAGCCAGAACTCTCCCTCTGTTTGGTAAATGAACACATACACAAAGGACAAGCTATCGGTTTTACAGTTCTCACGGAACACTGTGAAAAACGTAAGTATTGGTACTGGAAGCTGTTTATAAAGTAGTTCGTGAAGGAGCTAAAGATGAGTGAGTGTATAAACATTGGACCTTCAGGAAATAATTGGAGATTTAATCTTTGATCTGTGTGAGGGTCATCCTGCAGCCATGCTGCAGCAATGCATGACTATGAAAAGCTCACCAGGAAAAAATTAGTACAGCATAAGGGTTGCAGAAATTACTGCCCAAGAAACTTTGGCTACAGAAGTTAAGGGATAGTTTGTGTTAGGGCAAAGCAAAAATGTTCAGGTACAAAAGTGTGGATTTCCTGAACCTAATCACCAAGTTCAGCTCAGCAAACACCAGTGTTAAAAAGCAATGCAAATGAATTAACCTGTCACCAGTAGGTCTATTTCAAGATGTAATCACTCCCATTCTCAAGACCATTTTTCTTTCATTTGCCGTGCATACAGCTAATGTTGCTCTTTAACTGTTTTCTATTCAAGATCTATGAAATGATCATAGAAATCATAGAAACACAAGGTTGGGAAGGACCTACAAGATCATCTAGTTCAACCGTCCTCCTGTCACCAATACTACACACTAAGCTACTAAATCATGTCTTGTAGCACCTCATCCAGACGCTTCTTGAACACTGCCAGGGACGGTGACTCCACTGCCTCCCTGGGCAGGCCAGTCCAGGGCCTGACCACTCTTGGGGAGAAAAAGGTTTTCCTGACATCTCAGCTGAATCTCCCCTGGAGCAACTTGTGGCCGTTCCCTTGAGTCTCATCATTAGTTATCTGAGAGTTATCATATTTTCATAAGTACCATATTAGTTATAGAGATTAAATAAATATGATAATGAAAAAATAAATTACTTAATCTGGATCTCCCAGCCCTGCCACCCCTTAAGAAAGCACTTTAGTTTTTGAGGTCTGTGAGCCCAGTTGCTCCTATTTTCAGCAGCTGTTTTCAAATCAGGAAATTAAATCGAAAAACAAAAAAAAATTTTTTTTTTTTTTTCCCCTCCTTTTTTTTTTTTTTTTTTTTTTTCCCAACCATGCCATTCTTTTTATCAGCAAATCAACTCTCATTTGAAAACTCCCAATGAAATAATTTGCATGACAATAAGTCAATATGATCTTTGGACCTCAATTAGCTGACTAGAAGTGTTAGGTAACTTAAAGTTCCAGCTAAAGAAAATACACAAAAGGAGCTGGGCATCAGAAAACAACACAGGTATTGCGTTGGTATACTGCAAATAATAATAAATAATGAGCAAGGTTTAATTAAAGGATTTTGCTAAAGTAATATCTCTCTAACAAATGACTGGCTTGTTTTTTTCTACAGCTACTTTCCCTTACTCTGCTGCTGTTGCATAATAACCCTGATCCAAACCCCTCAGCTCCTGCCGTCAACCTTGACAAACCCTTCTCCCTGTATATGCCAGCAACAAATCTCCTCAGTCTCCTTGTAGGTGTTATGCATTGACTATAGACAACCATGTAAGCATCTTCTGCTTCAATCCTAGTACTGCAGCCACAGTGTGAGGGTCTGTCAGTGATAATTTCTGTTCCAAAGTATTGTGATTTTGTAGCTCAGTGAGTGGGACAAAAAACACACCAGAGAACTGCTAAAAGTTTACAGGGCATTCTCTGGCTCTGGTAGTGGTGGGATTTTTTAGGTTCTTTTAGTTCATGAAATGCAAGTTGTTATAGAGATGCCAACTGTTATCGATCCATCTCAAATTATCATAGAATCATAAAATCGTCTAGGTTGGAAGGGACCTTTAAGATCATATAGTCCAACCATCAACCTAAATCTGACCAAAAAAAAGTCACTAAAACATGTCCCCAAGCACCCTGTCAACCTGTCTTTTGAATACGTTGAGGGATGTTGCCTCAACCACTTCCCTGGGCAGCCCATTTCAGTGCTTGATAACACTTTCAGTGTAAAAATTTTTCCTAATATCCAACCTGAACCTCCCCCGGTGCAACTTGAGGCCATTTCCTCTTGTCCTATTGCTTGTGACTTGGGAGAAGAGACCAACCCCTGTCTCTCTACAACTGCCTTTCAGTCTCCTCTTCTCCAGGCTGAACAGCCCAGCTCCCTAGCCTCTCCTCATAAGACTTTTTTCTCCAGACCCCTCACCAGCTTTGTTGCCCTTCTCTGGACCTGCTTTAGCCCCTCAATGTGTTTTTTTGTGGTAAGGGGCCCAAAACTGTACACAGTACTTGAAGACCTCACCGGTGCTGAGTACAGGGGGATGATCACCTCTCGAGTCCTACTCACCACACTGTTCGTGATACAGTCCAGGATACCGGCCTTCCTGGCTACCTAGTCACACTGCTGGCTCATGCTCAGCTGACAGTTGACCAACACCCCAGGTTCTCTTCTGCCAGGCAGTTCTCCAGCCGCTCTTCCCCAAGCCTGTAGCGCTGCATGGGGCTGTTTTGTCCCGAGTGCAGGACCTGGCACTTGGCCTTATTGAACCTCATCCCATTGGTCTCAGGCAATTGATCCAGCCTGTCCAGATCCCTCTGCAAAGCCTTTCTACCCTCCAGCAGTTCGACACTATGATTTATAATTTGTGAGAAATTAAAGCTCAGGACACATTATTGCGGTGGAGAGACAATTGTTCCATTTTACAGCTTTTACCAACGTAGAGCATGCTGAACATTAGCATTTAAGGGAATCGTACTGTGAAAATGGAGAACAGGCAAGGAAATATATCTGGAATGTACACTTAGAAAATGAAGCAACAATAATAAAGTAAGTTCCATTTAATTCAACATAAAGGGAAATAACTTTAAGCAAACAAAAAGATAAAGCCTGTAGGCAGCTCTTTGATGATAGATCCTGGAAAAATGATTACTGTGATGCATTGAAAAAAAAAAATAATGGACTCCTTAACTGCCTACGAATGCCCTACATGCCTACACACACAAAGGGATGTCTTAGAAAAAGCATTAGCTGAGGAAAGCATTAATTCACTAAATAATGGACAAACAGCTGGCTTGGATGGTTTCCCAAATAAATTCTATAAAGTCTTCAAAGAAACTCAGAGGTCCATTTTCTGTGCAATGTTCAGCATGGCCTTTGAATATGGTGATGAGCCAAGACAGTTGGCGCAATTCTGGCTCAGATTGCACAGAGCCAGCATTCTTTCATTTGCAAAAGCATTTCCAAAGGGCTTAAATCTATATTTCCCATTACTGACAGTCACAATTAGATAAACTTTGTTAAGAGATTATTTGACTATTAATAAATGTATTTATGGCTTTCTCATTAATCAGAGTAAGTAGCAGAAGGATCATTACTCATAAAGTACAAAAAGGATTTGGTTGCAATGCCTTAGATTTTAAACAGTGATAATAGGCTTCTGCATCTATATTAGCAAATCACATTGGATTTTTTAAAGGAAATATTGTTCCTTAAGTACAGAGAGCTGGGAATTAGTTGAAGCACCCTTTATCTCCCATAAAATGCTAATTTCTCAAACCAAAAATTGTTGCCAGGAAAGCACTCCTTTAAATAAATTCTAGAGCTTGAAAAAGTCTCAAAATCATCAAAATAGTGTGTTCAAAATGCAAAATCCAGTCTTTTTCACTAGTGTGCAAAATACAAGATAGTTGTATTGACAGTTTTAATAGATTGTTGAAGTATGCCAAACAAATGCTTGAATTTATCTGAACCAACTGAAGGGCATGGCATCCAGACTGAATCATTTCACTGTATTTCCCAGTTACCTGTTTAGAAAGATGATTCCAATACCTTGAGATTAGTGACTCCTTCTGGCCTTCTTACAAGGACTGAGAACTGTACCTATATACATAGCAAGAGATTGAAAATTTTCTCCCACTTTGTGTAGGCCAAGGTTGTCCCAAGGTTATCTTAGCCTGGACCATCTGCTATCCTTTTGTATTTATTTTTTTTTCCTTGCAGGGAAATATAAACATAGCAAGAGAATTAATGCCTAGGAAAAAAATCCATTTGTGTAATTTGAGCTTGCATTTGTTTTCCTGGGGCTTTTGAATTATTTTATGTCCATATAGTTTCTTCTCTGTTTTTTTTCTGATCCTGTGAATTTAATACTTTTACTCATACTTCAACCCTTCTGTCAATCTAACCACTTTGTTTCTTCCCCTCCCTTCTTTCTCTGTTCCCACTCCCAGTCTATTTTCTCTCCCTTCATCTATTTTGTCCCCTCCGCTTTCCCCCTCTCACTATTTTCTCTTTCTTGACTCTCTTTTCTGTTTGCATTTCTTTCCCCATCCTCCATTTCCAACCTTACTCCTTTTCTTAAGGTCCAGCTCAGACAAGTTTCCCTTTTTGCCACACCGTCCCATATTCTTCTCTCTTAGCACAATACAAAGCTGTGTTGCAGTGTCATGCTTTAAACACAGTTGCCCAGCTAGCACCACACAGCTGCTCACACAGCCCCTTCCCCCAGGGTGGCAGAGAAAAGAGGGAGCAAGAGAAGGGAAAGGGAAAAGATAAAAACAAAAAACCAAACCCTTGTTGGCTGAAATAAAGACAGTTTAATAGAAACAATAACAGAAAAGGAAGATAACAATAATAATAAAAATTATAACAACAGTAATAACGACACAAGTCACACTCACTACCCAGTGAATTGGCACCAACTCAAGCAATGATCACAGCTTCTTGTCCCCTGGTTAACCCTCATTTATATACTGAGCATGTCGTCTGTGGCACAGGATACTCCACTGGCCTTTCCATTGTTTTGTCTGTGCTTCTCCTCACCTCCTATGGGAAACTGAAAAGAGTCCTTGAAAGACATAAACATCGCTCAGCAACAACAAAACAATATGCATTATTGCCATTCCTATCACAGCAATCACTAGAAAGAAAATTAACTCTGTCACAACTGAAACCAGGACAGACAATCATCATTGATTTGTTGCCTGTTTTCTTTTTCCCCTTGTATTTATTAGTGTATCACAAGAGAAGCAAAATTAAACTGTCCAAGTGACAAGTATTTGCACGCGTGCAGAAAACTGAATAATGCTTGTGACTGTGAGAAAGCCTTGCAAGTACCTACTGAATGTGGCCAGTGTGGCAAGGTCACCTTAATACCAACCAGAAAATGTCAAACAAACACTGTATGTGCTACCGCATTTGAGAGGTCTGATGCTTGAAGGAAACTATTTGTACCAATATTATTAACTTTCTTTTTACCCATACAACTGGAAGGAACATTCAGTTCACATGCTTTTTAAAGTCAAAAGCACCACTGGCATTACGTATGTTAGTTTTCCGATCCTTGTCTAAATGAGAGCATGTCCCTCAGGTTCTTTGGTAAGCAGAATTAAAAATAAAAGCAGAAATGGCAAAATCAAACTATAGTAAGAAGACCAAACTGGCCTGTGGGGATTGTATCTACAGCTCACATTAGAGTGAAGCGGGGTGAATATTTCTTATTAAAGCATGACAAAAGCCACCCATCTGTGAGCCGCACTGCCAAAGAGGGTAGCAACATTCAGCCTCTCAAGATTTTACAGTGTGGTGACCTACTTGAGAATCACTCTTGTGGTTACCATGTCATTATCTCCTCGATATGGTTTTACACTGCTACAGTTCCTAGTAATGATTTTCCTCTTTCAATAAAATATAATCAGCCTCTGAAAGGTTACATTTAAAAAACTTAAGAGAGAGTGCTCCTTACTTAACCTCTAAAAGCTTCTTTCTTCAGATCTTGATGCCATTCTCTGAGTTTCTCCAGGGAAAAAGAGGAAAATCAAAGTTTTTATTCATTAATTGAGATGTAGCTCAGTTAACAGAATAAGTTAGTTGCTTAGTCCTGTGTCAAAGCGTATTACTGCTAGTATTCTAAATCCCACATCAGAGTGACTTTAGAAAGACTGTTTCAAAGCCTACACTGTGCCTGCTACATATAAACCTGTTCCTTCCGGTTTTCCTGGCAGTGACATTTTGGGAACCCATGTACATTTCACTTTTTCCATTCATGTACTTATAAAATGACAGGTAACTTAATCAATATTTTACATATATGGATCTGTTGCTTCATCATCTTAAAATGACACATCACATCTGAGGTACCACCTAACCTGAAAGCTCTGTGAAATTGGTGTGACTTCCTCTGACTCTGCTTGTCTTTGGAACAGGGACTACGTTGCTGTGACTCACTGAAAGCCCAGCCCAGCCCATGGCACTTCCTAATGCTCCCCCTTTTACCAGCAGATATTAGGACATTTAAGCATACATTTACAGGTACTCCCTACACAAAGGTACTCTGAATTTAAAAGCAGAAAAACAAGAGAAGGAGGAAATTCAGCAATGAGCTGAAGAAAGTCCAGAACCAAGAGATGAGTATGACTGGATGGCTCAATCCATCTGCTCAATTGTCCAAAACGCTGAACTCTTAAAAAGGTTTGTGAGAAGGGACTGGAAAATAGAAGGTAGTATAGCTGAGCTCAGAAAAGTGATTTTAAAACTGAGGAACCATTGAAACAGCACATAGCTGTGTCAGTAGGACATGAGTGGAACAACAGCTTGAACTCAGGGAAGAGGAGTAAGGATGCAATAGATAAAAAAGAGAGGAAGTTTGAGAAGGTGGCAAGAGTTTCAAAGGAAACAAATTTCCCGTCATTCTCAGACAGTGAAGAAGATGGAGATGAATTTTCAATCTGCCAGAGGCAATGAGGTAACAGAGCAAGTATGCCTCTGAGAATGTCTAGACAAAAGTTGGAAGGACTATTTAGTTATCACGTTGAAGCTGAGGGTTTTCTAGTGATAGGTGTTTTCACCATTAAACTAAATAGTTCAATGATGATTACTGAAGGAAAACTACTCGATGAAAAGTGAGTGCACTTAATATTCTATCATCTTCTCTCAGATGTTGTGTTTGTCAGTTCTCTGATGCTTTGAGAACCAGAGCTTGGAAGACTGGCAATGAAATAACAGGAAGCTCAGAGTGAGATCACTCCCGTAGAGTGGCTGGCCTACGGATACAAACCAGTCTCAAGCTTTCCTAGAGTGTTCCTTATCACAGTAGGTGGACTCTAGCTCTGTGAAGACATCTTATGGTAGATGAAAACAACCACCTGTGAAGTAAAAAAGTTGTCAATGGAAAAATGAATTCTACTTTTGAAAACATTCCCAGCCACCTCTCTCTTTGTTTTTCATGTAAATAAGTTATGTTTCGGGAACCAGACAGCACTGAGGGAAAACATCTGGCAACAAAATTAAATATGCACATCTATGGATGCATTCAAATTTTCAACATTGATGTGAATTAGTATACATTTTCTGGACATGCCTGTTGTTAAAACATTGCCTGAGAGCTAATTGTAAATCACAAACTTTGTTATCTTTTGCCTCATGAAAATATATAGCTTTAAACAAATTGAATTTGTCAGTTAACAACAAGGAACCTATTAAATATCGAAGGTGTGGCATATGTATATCTCTTAATGTTTGGAAGTCCAACTACAGAACACCAACAAAAATGAGAACCCAGTCTTAGCCCACAGAGAAAAACAAAGCCTGCTCTGAAAAGCCTATTTCAGAAAATAATGGTTGCACAGAAATTTTATGCGCAACGCTTGGAGGTTTTAGTCTCCTGCTGATTTTGCATTTTGTATTTCAGGTCCACCTTCCAGGCTTTCTTAAGTGTTTTCATCTCTTAACTGTGGGCTGGTGAGAAATGGCAGATACTTCTGTGTATACCCAGAGGAATGAAAATGCTCTTTGTGGTATGACAGATCCTAGCTTGTGAACAACATTTAGGGGCTTGTTTTGCAAATACATCTTTGAATTTCAGTGCTCCATGTGCAGACAAAACCCTCACTCCATTACACCCAATACTGTGTGTCCCATGGCTCCTTTGCCTTCAGTATCTCCCTTCATGCTGCACCCCTCTCCTGCTTCCTGTCCCCTGAAGGGAAGGCAGCCACTGGGGAGGAAGCAACACACTCCTGACTCTGAAAAGAGAGACATGGAGACAAAGAAAAGCACACTGGAGAGAACAGAATACAGACAGAAAAGTATCAGAGGGAGAACAGAGCAGGGAGTCCCCATCCACCCAGAGAGGAATGACCCCACCAACACATGCCACGTGGAATTGCAGTAATCTCTTTGGCAAGAGGTTACACCATCCTCCTTCATGAAATGGTGAGAGCAGAGGGGAAGGTCAGAAAAGAGGTCTGAAAATCTCAAAAAGGTGCCACTGACTTGGAGAAACATCTGCCAGAAACGGAAACACTTGAGCAGGAGAAGGCATCTGTCATTCCTGGAGATGCACAGTTCTTCCACACCTCTCTATGTTCTTACTGCTTAGGGGTGGACTGTGGCTCATATATTTTCATAACATATGCCACAACATATGTCAGTATGTCACCGGTGCCATATGGACGGTTACCATGTCACAGTGCAAACAGCATGGGTGGGATTTTTCAGATCTGTGCAGTAAATGACTACAAACAGCTTAAAAGCATACGTATGAGGTGTTAGTGGTTAGCATCCTTCAGTCTGGAGATTTCACTTTTCTTTTTTTTCACTTGTAGCAGTTGTCTCTAGAGAGTACGTGGTAATAAATTCTGTAACATAGGGAAGTTTTACATTTCTTTCAGAAACCTCTGGAATTGTTGCTTTGTCTTTGCCTAGACCTGAAATACAGTCTCTTCACGAGGGGAGTAGGCAGTACACTGTTGGAGATCCTCCATTATTGGTGGATGAGAGGCGGAAGACAGTCCCATGGACCTTTAAACCCAGTTATTGTTCCTTATTAGATCCTACATCTCCCACGCCATCCTTGCTGATTTGTTTGTTGTTATTTCAAATTATTTTATTTTCTTGATTATACTTTTGTGGAAGATTTGTAGGATTCCAATGCACTGGTAAATTGAAGCAACTTTCATGATGTTTTAAAACAGAAGAATGCTGGAGAGGAAGGTACTTTTGAAAAAGGCCTTGACTGACTGGAGAGCCCACCACAGCTCACAAGCCTAAGCACTATAGAGGGTCTGTTTTAAAGGCTTTACCCAGGGGACAGAGTTGGTACAGAGTCAGTTTTGAAAGGTCTCACATCTCAGTATCAGGGAAGAAGCAAATCCTTAAGATGTACAAGACTCTGGATTCTGTCATTTGTCACTTTCTTGCCATTTTAACCACATATGCCAGGATGCAAACCACTTGATGCTGAACACATGAAAGTTGTCTGTAAGTGTGACATGCTAGAAAAGCTGTCCCCCAAACCCTGCTCCTCTGACACATTCAGAGCAGCATGCCAACTCCAGGCTTGGTCACTTTTATTGTTGGTGCACCCAGTTCTCGTGAGGGTGGAACCACAGAGCAGTTCTGGTGCCAACACTGCTGAGCCCTATAGAAATAGGTAGAGGAATGGAAAAAAAGTTTGCCTCTGTGGATTTCCTTCTCCAGATTTTCCTGGGCAGATTTTAGCTACTCAGGAATAAATCATAACAGAAGCAGCTGAAATCACAGAATCAAAGAATGGTTCAGGTTGGAAGGGATCTTATATATAATCTTGTTCCAACCCCACTGGCTGGAGACATACTCCATCTCTCTGATAATTTTCATGGCCCTCCTCTGAGCTGGTACATTTCCTTCCTGTGCTGAGAACTCCAAAGTTGGATGCAGTATTCCAGGTAGGGTCTCAGAGAGGAGAGTAGAGGGATAGAATCATGTCACTCAACCTGCTGGCCATGCTTCTTTCAATGATGCCCAGGATATGGTTTGCCTCCTGAGATTCAATCATGCATTGCTAGCCTGTCATGCATTTCCAATCATCCAGCACCCCCAGGTCCTTCTCCTCAGGGCTGTTCTCAACCCATGCTCCACCCAGGAGAATGGAATTTTCCCAGCCTAGGTGCAGGATCCCAGCAGCAGCACCGGTCCCTGTACTGACCCTTGAGGAACATTGCTTGTCACTGTTTTCCACTTGGATATTGAACTGTTGACCTCAACTCTTTGAATGTGATCATCCAGACAGTTCCTTATCCACTAAATGGTCCATCTGTGAAATTTGTATCTCTCCAATATGGAGACCAGGATGCTCTGCATGACAGCATCAAATGCTTTGCAGAAGTCCAGGTAGATGAGGTTCCTCTCCCCCTTATCCACATACGCTGTAATCCCATCATAGAAGGTCACCAGATTTGTCAGGCATGATTTGCCCTTTGTGAAGCCGTATTGGCTGTCACCAATCACTTTTTTATTTTTCATGTGTCTTATCAGAGTTTCCAGGAGGATCTGCTCTATGATCATACTGGGCACAGAGGTGACATTGACTGGCCAGTAGTCCCTCTGGTCTTCCTTTTTTCCCTTTTTGAAAATGGGGGTTACGTTGCCCCTTTTCATCAGGTCCCATGGGTTTATGTACCTTAGATGGTGTCATACTTGATCTTCAACTATGGTGAGCAGTTCTTCAATCTCACAACCCCGCCTTTGCCTTCTGCATCTTGGGTGGTGTGGTTAGAGCCCTTGCTGTTGAAGACTGAGGCAAAAAAGTCATTAAGTACCTCAGTCTTCTCCATATCCTGGATTACCAAGTCTCCTGTTTCCTTCCACAGAGGGTCCATGTCTTCCCTACTCTTCCTTTTATCATTGACATGCCTACAGAAGTTTTTCTTGTTGTCCTTGATGTCTCTGACCATATTTAATTCCATCTGGGCTTTAGCTTTTCTAACCCAGCCCCTGGCTGCTCAACCAATTTCTCTGTTTTCCTCCCGGGCTGCCTGTCTTTGCTTCCACACTCTGTAGGCTTCTTTGTGAGTGTGTCCCAGGAGCTCCTTGTTCATCCAAGGAGGCCTCCTGGCCATTTTTTTCTCTGACTTCTTTTTTGGGATGTATCACTCCTGAGTTTGGAGGTGGTAATCCTTGAGTACTAATCAGCTTCCTTGGGCCTCTCTTCCTTCCAGTGCTTTATCCCATGGTGTCCTACAAAGCAGATCCCTCAAGAGGCCAGTCTGCTCTCCTGAAGTCCAAAGATATGATCTTACATTTTGTGTGAGAAGAGTGAGAAAAATAACATAGATGATGATTACACTAACTAAAAGGCTCATACTAGTTCTTGTAGATAATTTTTAATTAAAATCGGGTTGGTTTGTATTCCCAATTAGGAAGGGGGTTAGCATAAAGTGATAGGCCAGTAATATCTCCATTAGTATCATATATGGTGGTCAAGATTTTTTTAAAAAAAATAGACAGCACTTGGAACTTGTTTACTGTTTTCTCTTTCATGACCAGCCTGTTGGGGCATCCAGAACAATTTCATAACCTGCACATTGGCAACCTATGGAAATATTTTCATATACATAATACAGGAACTTCATGTACAGTCACTGTAATGCACAGTTACAGGACAAGACCTATCCTTTGAACTTAAACAAGATAGGGAACCATCCCTGAACCATGTTTAAGCAGTAAAGCAGTTTTTCACCTGCTATAAAGGAAAGATAGATGCAAGTGAGGATTTTCTGTATCAAAGAAGTGTAAAAATTTTCCTTCTTAGCCCATATTGCTGCTTTACCAGCCTGGGGTTTGATGTTGTTGATCAACAACATGATGACTTTGCCTCCAGAAGAAATTACAGCTGCTGCACTAAGATTGCTCTTCAGTTCTTCAAGAATGGCTCCAGCACAGGTCCTTGTCATGTACGGCCCTTAAGGGATAGACTGCTCCAGTGTGCCTTCCCACTGGACCCCACTGTAGGTCCCTCTGGTGAGTCCGTTTTGGAGCTGTTTGGCACCAGATGTGTCTGACATGGGGTCAGCGCTCATCCCACCTCACAGAGGTCAACCCTGTAGATCCTGGCTAGTAAAATCTTGTCATGCAGACATCACTTCATTGCAACAGATTCAGTCCTGACTCCTTGCTTGCAGGAATGCTCTAGAATGACAGCTCCATAACATCTGTCACTGATTCAGAGGAGGACTAATGGCATAAACTGCTTTGTTTTATGGTAGAGATCTAGCATGGAGCCGTCCTGAACCTAGCAGAGCCACCTAGATCTCATGGACCAATTCTTAGATGCAGTGTAGAGGAGAGAGCTGAATAAGATATTGCAAACCCAATGTATTTTTTTGCTTCTGAACATGATCAAGCTGAATATTTACCAACAAGGCAAATAAAAATCCCAAAGCTATTGTCTTCCACCCCCTTCCCTTTACAACCCTTTACACCCCTGTCCCTTTTGTGAAAAGTTTGTCCTTCTTGCCTCTTTTCAGCTCTACAGATGCTAGCAGCAGCAGCCCAAAACACATACATTTTCATCCCTGGTCTGTCTAGACTTGTAAGGAAGAGGCTGGTGCTAGCACTGGGTAAAACAAAAGGCTCCCCCTCAAACAATCTCAGTAATATTGTAGCACTAGATGGATCTCTTCAGAAGGTGCGTGTATATAAAACCAGCCCACTGAGAGGCAGTTGTCTGTGGCAAAAGCAAAGCCCCGTGGGGCCATCTATGATAGCAAATCATAGAATCATAGCATCATAGAATCATTTAGGTTGAAAGAGACCCTTGGGATCATCAAGTCCAACCATCAGCCCTACTCTACAAGTCCTCCCCTACACCAGATCCCTCAACACCACATCCAATCTACTCTTAAACACAGTCAGGGAGGGTGACTCCACCACCTCCCTGGGCAGCCCATTCCACTGACTGACCTCTCTTTCTGCAAAGAATGCTTTCCTAATGTCAAGCCTAAACCTACCCTGCTGCAGCTTGCAGCCACTCCCTCTTGTTCTATTGCTGATTACCTGTGCGAAGAGACCAGCATCAACTTCCCTATAATGTCCTTTCAAGTAGTTGTGGAGAGTGATGAGGTCTCCCCTCAGCCTCCTCTTCGTCAAANTGGAGCTGCCCTGCCCTCATGCAGATCAACACTCCGACCTAACTTAGTGTCATCTGCAAACTTACTGATGGTGGTCTCTGTATCCCTGTTGACATCATCAATGAAGATATTAAAAAGGCCCCAGTACTGAGCCTTGAGGAACACCGCTTGTGACCGGCCGCCAGCTGGATTTACCTCCATTAAGCACCACCCTCTGGGATCGTCCTTCCAGCCAGTGCTCGATCCAGCAGATCGTACGCTCATCCAGGCCATGAGCAGCCAGCTTTTCCAAGAGAACGTGGTGGGAGACAGTGTCAAATACTATTTGAAATTCCATGTATACAATATCCACAGCCTTACTCTCACCCAACAATCAGATCATCTTGTCATAGAAAGACATCAGGCTTGTTACTTTGGTTCTTATCCATGGGTAGCAATGGAGATGACAGATGCAGACCTAGCCATGGACCATTAAATGTGGGGCACAGCAGTGAAAGAAAAAGATTATATGATTGCAGTATATTGTTTTAGCAGCACTTGAGTTCTACACTGTACAGATAAAATAAAAGTGTAGCACATTCATACTTTTGCTTAGGAAAAGAATTCTGGATATATTTGGATTGGGGTCTATATTATATCTCTAATAGTTGCTTAATTTGTACTGCCTTTAATTTGTCCATGACAGCACCACTATGATTACTATTCTATGCACCTGTCTCTGTTGTTGCCTTGATCTCTACACATGATTTTGTCTGTTTATTCCATAAAAATCAGATCAAATGCTCTCTGATGCTTGGTCTATTTGTTCATACAATGCAAGGTGAAAAGGAGATTTGCTTATGGTCCTTGTAAAACTAATATGCTTGGAATGATTCCTACTGTGCTTTAGAATATGTTACGCTTGAAACGGTGCTGTCAAACAGGGCAGCCATGATCAAAATAGTCTTATTTTGTCACAATCAGGAAGAAGACATCTAGAAGCAACTTGTTCTGGGGCACACAAGGTTAAGAGGCTCTTTCAAGAATTTTAGATGAGATAATTTTTAGAGAAAGAACAGTAATAGTTCATGTTGCCCCCAGAATAATTCCTGGGTCATTTGTACTGAGACCTTAGAATCCAGCCTTGTCTCTCTGAAATGCCTATATTGGCAAAGATAATCTGCAAATGGAAGAATTTTTGTCTTTTGAAAACTCAGTTCCTTAATGTCCCTTCTGAAAATAAGCCAGGGGAAGAATTACCATTCCCCTCTGCTTTGGACAGCATTATCAGGTCGGCTTCAACTGAACTTCTTTTGGTAGATTCAAACTTGTCAGCTAAAGTTTTTTTCTTCTTTACTAGTGCTGCAAAGTCAAATAGTCCCAGGAATCAAGCTACTTCTCTCTTTAGACTGATAAGAATCATAGAATCCTCTAGGTTGGCAAGGACCTTTAAGATAGAGTCCAACAAACTTTGATGAATAATGAATAATTACCTTACTGGGTTTGCAAAGAAGTAATTACGGTGGCTGTATCTGAGAAAGCATAAGGCATAACAGGGATCCAGTTCACTACCAGCTCATACCATTTTAGTGGAAGTAAAACACATTGCAAAGTATTTTTTGCATATAACTAACCACATGTAACCATATGCAAAGTGCAGAAGCCATTTTTGGCTATTGTGTTGTAGGATTTTTGGAGATGTTTTCACAGACCAAAGACCTTGTTTCAGAGAAGAAATAGACCTAGATACAGCTAAAAGCACCTTCCCACTGCATCTTTAGGGACTGCTTCAATAGTAAGAAGGAGGTGAGGGTAGCTTCTAATTCAGGAGCAAGTTCTGTACAATTTTGGCATCCTACTGCAAAAGACAACATCTTTCTAGATCAGAATAGCAATGATTAGACACAGAATTGCATTTTTCTAGTTATTGCAATATACTCAGACATGGAGAAGAAAGTCCTTCCAGTTTGCCCTAATGTTTTAGAAGAAACTGTGGGCAGAAAGCTCCATGGAATGGAAAGTTATGGCTATTTAAAATCTTGTGTTTCCCTGGAAAGAAAAGGAATGTAGAGAAAACACTGTAGTGCATTAGATGAACAATTTAATCTTTCCCTTTTGGCCATTATTTGGCAAATTCTTCATTGGAAACAATCAAGTTAAAGTCTGCAGGACAGAAATGTGCCTTTTGGAAATAACTGGAAGTGTCTTTGGAGAATATGCTCTCCTTCAGGTCTGAGTGTAAATGCTTTTATGAACAATGTTCCAGAAGAGAGAGCGTTTTCAAAGCTGGGCATCTGAGCAACATCACCCCCTGCCCACTCCACCACCCACAAGGGCTCTAGTTAACTTTGGCAATAAGCATACACAAGAGCCTTTATAGAATGACATTAGGAAACATGAGAGAAAAGCTGATGTAATAAGTCAAATCCATCTGATCCTGTCTCAACAGTACACTACCTCCGGCTTTGAGCCCCTGAGGTTTTTTGAGAGTATTCTGTAGATGGTTCCAGTTCAGTTTTCTGAAGGATGTGTGCTCATATCCTCTTGCCTTTGGGTGTACCTTTCCCAAATGTTCCCATTAACACAATCACACATCTGAGAGATGAAGAACAGTCCAAAGTAGGTAACAAGTGCTCTGCTGTCCTATATTATTTGATGAAATATTTCTCAAATTGAGTGAAAGTAACGGAGACACCTTATTTATTTAGGATTTGAGACGACTATACCCATCCAGTCTCTTTTTAAGAACTTTTTAAATTTTGTACAAACTCTTGCAATTCACTGTGAGCAGGTTACTCTTCTGTGAAGTGGATTACATTGCCATATTTAGCAGTAAGTATTTAAGCTCCTGAGTAGTGGTTCTAGTATCTCTGGGAGGTGGGGGAGGCTCTCTGTGCTTCCCGCTTCCCTGTAAATAGAGTTTGTCAGACACTACAACAATTGATACTTCAGAAACAAGCTGTTTACTTGAGTAAACATCTCATAAAGATTTCTTGTCATTGCTTTCACCACAATACATCACTTCTCTCTCCTTTCCAAGGATATAGTCTTCAAGGGCTGCTACTCATGGTGTATGTCATCCTCAGTATGGTTTTTTTTAACCCGCTTTACTGAAATGAGCTGCTTTTTCCTGTCCTCCTTCACCTCTGTAAGACAACTACAGAAAACTTACCAGTATGTGAAAAGCCTTTTTGTGTTCAGCAAGCCCCAAGGCAGGGAACATGCTGAGAGGTGGGCTGCTGGTGGAAATTGCAGTAAAATTGACTTTGGTACCATTATTGGTGATGCTACTCTGGACCATGCATGAATTTTAGAAAGCTAAGTAGAATTGGGATATTGTAGCAGGGTCACAACTACACTCCTCTCACCATCATCTGTTGCAAGTTTTTGCAGTATTATATATTTATTTATTCCATATTTCAGTCTACTGCTTTCACTAAGGTTACTACACACAGGAACTCACACCCTCCACCACAATCTACAAAGGTAACAATAAATCTGTGGTGAAGAGCAGGCAACATTTTAGGAGAAGATGATTTTCAGGGCTGGCTGTGTGGGCCTCCGAAAAGTGCAGCTATTCAAAGCTATTCACAGGGTGGCATGAGTGATACTGTTGTGAGTGTCTATTACAGGCCACCAAATCAGGATGAGGAAGTTGACATGACTTTCTATAGGCAGCTGATAGCAGCCTCGCAAC
>VZTM01025963.1:36267-138426 GCA_013400555.1 Jacana jacana | reverse complement strand
AAATGAAAAGCTTTAGGGAACACAGTATTAAAGGGGAAGAAAGTAGTAAGAAAGAAAGTTAGATCTTACATCCGTGATTTGGTCAGTTATTATAGGGTGAGGGATGCTCCTGAGAAGCTGTGTCCCCAAGTCAGGCACATCTTGTTGAGCTCACCAGCTCTCCAAGTTGCCAACTACGAAGGTTTAATCAGCCTTTAACTGCTGGGGGAAGTTCCCAACAGCAGGATAGGATCTGGGGAAATGAAGGACACAGCCACATTAATAGGCATTGCTGGTATAACCTTTAAAAAACAGCTGGGAGCTACCAGTGGAACCAGTATGAACAATCATATAAAAACATCAAGTCTGCAATGACTCCTTGACAAAAAATTATTTGTGCTCTTATTCAGCCTACATTGCTAATGTCACAGGGAGTGTAAAGAAAAGGAAAGATGCCAATTGGTGAAGTCTGGTCTAATGAAACAAAAATATGTATTCCTGGTGTCTCCATTATTTAAAGTTTAATTTATTCATCACCACCACAGACTAAGAACTGTCTGATCAACTTCTAGAGCACAGAGAAGGTGGGGTTTTTCTTGTCCAAAATATGAAGAGTATGAAAAACACAACTGGCAACCACTATTTTATACAATAACAATGCAATACTATGATTCACTTGTATTAAGTCTGACTAAATATGCCATTACCTTTAAATAGAAAATGTAGCTAATAATTTCAAAACTAAAATTAGAAAGATGTACAATGTCAATCCTGTGTGACTTACTCCTAATTTGAATACATTATGCTGTCTTTCAAAATTTTGGTAGGTGTTTATCAGCTTTGCTTTTCTCTTTTTCATTCACATTTGCATTATTTTTTTGGCTTACCAAGATAATAACATCTACTTACAGAAACACATTTCTAGAATTTTATATTAAAAAAGGACTGTATTACTACACCACTACAATAACCATGCTGATATGAAATGTAGATGCCATTGTAGCTGAAGAAAACCAAATGGCAGAGAAGATGACAATGAAATATGTGGGAGCAAATATGCAAATAAACCCTTTATAATGAAAGGAAATAGTACTAAAAGTCTTCGAAAAATGTCAGCTAGGGGAACTAAATAAAGGTCAAAACACTTTGAAAAGGAGGAGTTAATCAAAGCTTTTCTGTATTTACTGTCTTCTGTTCTATAATTCAGTACAATGTACTTTAGGTTACTTTAAAGCTAAAAAGTGACCTTTCTTGCCAACATTCAGTGTTCATTACCCTGGAATTCCCAAGTTTTGGGACTTTCGGCTTGAAGAAGCCAACCAAAGCTGTTGATGTGTAAACTCTAATTCCACACTGTGCAGGACAGTGATGTTAGCCTCCAAAACCACTACTCAAATGATAGAACTTCACCACCATGACTACTTTTCAGTGTTCTTGCATAAACCAAAATAAACAACAGGTGGGGAATGACCCTAGAACTCACTTAATATATTTTAAACAGCCTTTAATGTTACCGTTCCCACCACTAGAAAACGAAAATAGGTGGGTCAAATATTTTTGTGCCAATAAAAATGGTTCATTTAACAACAAAATGTGTGTCAAGAAGGCCAATTAAATTGTACAGGCACGTTTTGAAGTCANCAGCCTTTTCTGATGTCCCTGTGTTTCAGGAGTCCCCTATGTTTCAGTTTATGGCCATTGCCTCTGGTCCAGCCACTGGGCACCACTCGGCTCTGTCCTCTTTGCACCCTCCCTTCAGGTACTTATATATGTTGATATGATACCCCCTACCTGAGCCTTCTCTTCTCCAGGCTGAACAGTCCCAGCTCTCTCAACTTTTCCTCATATATCAAGTGCTCCAGTCCCTTCATCATTCTTGTGGCCCTTCACTGAACCCTCTCCTTTTACATCTAGTATGTGTTTGTGCTGCGTCTCAACCTTACAAATTTCTGGAGGCATCCAGAGTGTCCTTATTAGCTGGGAAGTTCAACCCCCGAGTGCCCCTTTAGCTGCTGCCCAGGGTTTTTACAAGAAGAAAGGAGCTCATGGCCCTCCAAATTCATCACAAGGAGGTTTCCATCTTTAACCACTAGAACTATTCCTCCGATCCTGGTTCTAACTCAAACCAGGTCAACTTTAAGAACTCTGAATGAAGCCAATGCTTCTGGAAGTACTTCCCTGCTAGCTGCAAAGTTAGAAGACTATAAAGTCACTTAAAAATTCANCTAAAAGAAAGTCACATTTTCACCGTTTCTGTTTTAAACTGTCACTCTTAAAATGAAAGCAAAAATCAAGAGCAAGAGAAATTGTTTTTGATAGTATGCACGCTCTTGAAACCTCTTTTTTTTGGTGGCTTAACAACCACATTTTCCTGTGTTTAAAGTGCTTCTCCCCCTTCTTACAGCACAAGACCATTATGCAAGAGAAGAAACAGCTTATAACAAAGCAGAATACAAAGCAAGTGCTTCAGTCCTCTCCCCATGAGGAAACTCCATAACCTCCCTAAGTAACCTGTGCCTGTGCTTGCTGACCCTCCTAGTAAAAAACCAGCCTTTTCTGATGTCCCTGTGTTTCAGGAGTCCCCTATGTTTCAGTTTATGGCCATTGCCTCTGGTCCAGCCACTGGGCACCACTCGGCTCTGTCCTCTTTGCACCCTCCCTTCAGGTACTTATATATGTTGATATGATACCCCCTACCTGAGCCTTCTCTTCTCCAGGCTGAACAGTCCCAGCTCTCTCAACTTTTCCTCATATATCAAGTGCTCCAGTCCCTTCATCATTCTTGTGGCCCTTCACTGAACCCTCTCCTTTTACATCTAGTATGTGTTTGTGCTGCGTCTCAACCTTACAAATTTCTGGAGGCATCCAGAGTGTCCTTATTAGCTGGGAAGTTCAACCCCCGAGTGCCCCTTTAGCTGCTGCCCAGGGTTTTTACAAGAAGAAAGGAGCTCATGGCCCTCCAAATTCATCACAAGGAGGTTTCCATCTTTAACCACTAGAACTATTCCTCCGATCCTGGTTCTAACTCAAACCAGGTCAACTTTAAGAACTCTGAATGAAGCCAATGCTTCTGGAAGTACTTC
Organism: Jacana jacana; assembly: GCA_013400555.1. Lineage (NCBI taxonomy): Eukaryota > Metazoa > Chordata > Aves > Charadriiformes > Jacanidae > Jacana > Jacana jacana. Next base: position 135,364 of record VZTM01025963.1, on the reverse strand, counting down.
CCTGCTAGCTGCAAAGTTAGAAGACTATAAAGTCACTTAAAAATTCATCAGTCCTTAGCTTCATTTCAAACAGTTCAAACTTCCTTAAGCAAATAATTCAGCTTATAATGTTGTTTTTGCAACATTGTAAGGCTGAAAGAAAAACTAAAAGATCAAAATCATAAAGATGACATTTTCATACCAACCATTGCCAAGAATAAATGACAGGAGGGAAACAGGTGAAAGTGTTTCCAATTTTAAAGCTTTTAAGAATGTGTATGAGGTCTCAGTAGTTCTGTGTCATGGTATGGCCTCTGGGAATTTAAACATATGCTGGGAAAAGGTAAATATATTCCGAAATACAAACAAAAAAACCCCAAACAAACAACTCTCTCCATATTTCAGTAAGAGGACCCAATACCAAACATCTAGGTAGATTAGAAGAGATGAGAAACAGCTGAATGATCCTTTTCACTTATTTATATTAAGCCATTACTTTTTCACAGTGCTTTCCAGAGCAATTTACTGTATTCTGCAGCATGCAAAAAGGATATAATGGACAAACAGTACGAGAAGCTATTTGATAAACATTTCTTAGGATGTCAGAATTTTTAATAACCACCATTGTGGCAAAGAAGAAAGAGATTAATGGTGACAGAGCAAGAAATAAAATAGAGAAAGTCATTCTCGTAAACTCAGCATAAATGTCCTGGCATTGCTTCAGGCTTCAGCTGGGCATCTGCTACAGACACAGCTTGTCTTCAAATCATTTAACACAACAACACTTGCATCAATCATTTTCTGCATCTCAAAATGTTGATAAACCAGTAACTGAAGAAGCTTGGCAATGGAAAAGCACCTACACAAGTGTAATGAACAGAACACAGAGGAACTTGCAAAACTAGCTTTGCACAAGAATGGCCTTACAGGATTCTCCAACCAACAAATACAATTAAGGTGTGTAGATGAATAGCTTATGACTTACACTAGTGAGATTTTAAGTGTTTCATGGGAAATAAGAAATTTGAAGCCATCTAAAAACCTCTAAGAGCATAATCATAAGCCTTTTTTACTTGTAACAGATTCCAAGCTTTGACTACATTAGTCACTAAGGAAAAATGTAATAATTTCCTGGTATTTCACGAAATTCTTAGACTAACCTATAACAAAAATAAATGATAATCCATTTTAGTAGGAATATCAGCAAAGGATTCTCCTCCAATTGTTCAGGAATGCTGGGGATTTAAAATATTTCAAAATGGCTGGCTGCAGTTCAACACAACATGGCTGATGGGGCTCATCTATCAATTGTCCCAATACACTTAGTGTAGTCACATCATTTCTCTTTACAACTTTCCATCTCTAGCTTCTATGCTGTCAGATAAAGATATTGAACATATAGATGGAAAATTACATCAAGATATATCATAAGTGACCCTTTTAAACAGAAAGTAGTTTTTTTTCTATGCATTACAAACCAGCTCAACTTTGCTGCAAGATATGCCAAAAGAACACATCTACAATCTGCAGTTTTGGTAAAGTTGTTACACATTTTTATAATATGTTTTAGTGAGTTTCTTTTATGCAGGACAGATAACAGAAATATACTTTATAGCAATAACTTGTTTCCCTCCCCCAAAAGTTCTTACTTTAAAAGTACATAGAAGAGTATTCTCTCATTGGCATGGAATTCAGAACATTTGTGGTAATTTGTAATCAGATATACCCATAAAGATGATTACTCTGTCCTCAAACAACAGCTGAGGCAGAGATTTAAATGACCATGAACTAATCTAGGATAAAACTACGACTCCAAGGTTCACACCTCATTCAAAATGCATCTCTCCAAGTTATCCACCTGTAAAGACGTCTGCCAGTTCATCAAATATGCTTTGTCTCATTTTAATCACAATAAAAGGCTAAGATATATTTAACTCAAATAACTTCAAGTACATTTTTAGGCTTGACTTTACTGTGAAAGCCAACACAGATTGGGGAAACCTGTCTATCACCAACTAAACAGTAAAAGTCTATCAATGCAGAGTGGCTCAGCATTAATTTCTCAGAAGAAAGGCATCCAGAACAACATCCTCCATCCTGACTGCAGAAGCATCAGGATGCAGTCCTTAGATGGCTAATACAATTTTCACATGAGTTACTACAAAGAAAATTTCAAAATCTTTGAAAGGTTAGAGTTGGAAGCGAAATTACAGATCATCAAGTGCCAACCCCCCTGCCATGGGCAGGGACACCTCCCACTAGACCAGGTTGCTCAAAGCCCCATCCAGCCTGGCCTTGATCACCTCCAGGGATGGGGCAGCCACAGCTTCTCTAGTCAACCCGTTCCCATGTCTCACCACCCTCACAGAAAATAATTTCTTCCTGAGATCTCATCTAAATCTCCCCTCTTTCAGTTTCAGTCCCCTTCTCTCTTGTCCTATGGCTCCACCCACTGATCAAGAGTCTCTCCCCATCTCTCCTGTAGCCCCTTTAGGTATTGGAAGAGGCTCCAAGGTCTCTCTGGAGCCTTCTCTTCTCGAGGCTGAATAACCCCGACTCTCTCAGCCTGTCTATCTTTCATAGAATCACTTTATCTGTAGTCTGAGACTATGCTTTACTGGCAAACTGTTTTATCACATGCAAAATGATAGATACCCGAGATCAATGCTGACTCTAAAGAGAAGTAACCAGACTTGAGTTCCTGAATGTTCCACCAAGGCCTAATCATGGCAGGGCTAGAAGAAGCACAACTGTCAGTATTCAAAGTTAGTTCTACAAAGCAGTTAATCATACACAATTCTCCAGTTTGACTGATTAATACAGATCCTACTTTATGCCTCTCACTTAAATTTTACTTTTGTCCAGGGTGAAATAGTACTGTGTGTATTTATGCACATGTGATTTGGCATATGGTTACTGTCTCAAGGAGAAGTAAGAGGAAAATAGCCTGTTCTAATATGTCAATTCACATTGGACGCTAGGAAGAAATTCTCTCTTGTGAGGGCATTGAGACACTGGAACAGGCTGCCCAGAGAAGCTGTGGCTGCCCCATCCCTGGAGGTGTTCAAGGCCAGGCTGGATGGGGCTTTGAACAACCTGGCTTAGTGGGAGGTGTCCCTGCCCATGGCAGGGGGGGTTGAAATTAGATGATCTTTAAGGTCCCTTCCAACCCAAACCATTTTCTAATTCTAAGTCTGAACATACAACAGTTAGTCTTGGCTTGAAAAGCATTTAGGTGAGATACAGCACCATCAGAATTAAAATGAGGGAGAATGTTATCTTTGTCAAGGGGTCGTCCACAGTGTAATTACAATTTGCTGCATTCACAGCTAAAAGATATGGGGCATTCAGGGCTGCCCAGCACACAGTGAACTTTCTCCTTCATATTACAGTCAAAAAACTTCTGGGATACTGAAGTTACATCATCAAATGTACAGAAATTATAAATCACCAGAATTAAGACTGTTCCTTCTTGGCCAATTTATTTGCTTTTTCAAACAGGAATACCACTTCATCCAATGTACATGTTCTGACTGGAGGGTTAACACGGAGAAATTATTTGTATTTCTTTTTCCCCTTCTCATAGTAGAGTGCTAACAGTAGCCCAAGCTCTTAAAATCCTAGGACAAAGCCCCCTTTCCCTCCTTTTTTTTGTTTCTTTGTTATACTTACTATACTACTATGTGAAAGTGCTATACGTCAGTCATTTGTTCTCACAATAGATTGTACTTATATTCTTATAACTCAAGATCCACAGTACAAAGTATAAGAATTGTGTCTGCCTAATCTGGCATGTTTCCAGACTAAATTTTTTCAGAGTATTCATCACTGTGCAGTACATCCCAAGCACAATTCACAGTTCCTATTAGCTTCAGTTGCAGCTGTGGAAGCTTTGCATTCTTTATTTTGTAGGGGTCCAGCATGAAGCCTTACTATTCAATATAAGAATCCCAATTAGTTATTGTTAACAACAACATTATGTCTCTTGCTTATCAAGCAAAAAGCAAAATCCAGTTCCTCAGAGAGGCACTTAACTAAGGAAACCTTCAGATGATCATCATCTTCAATCCTTTATTCGTTTCAATATATAACACCAAGCACGTGCAACAAGTAAAATGGGTTCTACAGATCCTTAAATCTTTACGGTATCCCTAAAATACAAGCCTTCCTGTAAGCTTTTTTAAGGGGAAAAAGAGTAATGTCCTAATAAAATTAAAAAACATCAATTCAAATGCAGTGATGCAGGTGACTTTAAGAAATTTAGCCCATTTGGTACTTTACTGTTGGTATTTTAACAAAATCTAAGATCCTTAACTGAGTGTGAAAGAGAATTTTGGGGAACAGTAGCTGCTCATCTCTAACAGCCAGAATGTAACTTGAGAAATGTAATTTTAAATGTTTTCAAAGAACAAAAGAAAACACACTGATCTTCATAAATTTTCAGAAAATAATTATAATGAAAAGGGAGGATATCTTAAAAAGAGGAAGACCTACCCATTCCCATGTTCAATATTAATGCTTTTCTAAAATCAAAACCTCAACGTGGTTGTGTGACCTACTTAAATAAAATCTACACATCCCCTTGGACCTCTTTACCCAAATAAAAAAAAAAAATAAAAATTAAAGTGTTATCTACACAGATAACAGATATAACTGGTTTTGTATTTGCTGCATTTCAGGGTAGATCTCATAGCATCAGCATATTAATGGGGAAGAGAGTAAAGAGGTAATTAAACCAAAAGCTTATGTTTCAAACCATTACAGTAAATCTGCATATTGAGTGTACAACTCTTTAAAAAAGCCAGCAGGCTAGACTGGATTAAAGAAAGAGTAAATCCTATCATATTTAATGTTTCACATGCCTGATTCAGTTTCCTTTTTAAGTGCACTTCACTACTTTCCTCTACAGAGGTAAAATAATGCCTCCTAGTGCTATTAATTGCTCATAAAAGAGCCAATTTTCAAATTAAAATGTTAATATGAAAATCCTAAAACATAACAGATTTTATTTTTGATATGAATTCTTCTTCCATCAAGAAGAATCAATTAAATCAAGCTTGTAGAATATGTAGGTCATAAACTATAATGACTCGAAGCCTTTTTTCCTTCCTTCCCCCCCAGCTACATTATAGTCAGAAAAAATCTTTATTCTTCATTAGGGAACAACTTACCTAAGTCAACTTCCTTCTGAAAAAATAAATAGGTGGCTTTTAATAGTGTTTGCATTTAGAAGAGGCTGATACAGAACTTCCCTAATCTTCTTCCAGAGCAAAATCAGTTAAATTTTTTAATTAATCTACTACTCCTTGACAAATATTTCCCTTAAAATGTTTTTCATGTAACTCCACATTGGCTGCATCTTTCTTGACAGCTGGTATTTCCTTAACAGAGAATGTCTCAAATGGCTTATGTATAACATTCTTTCTAAAATTCATTTCCTTTCAGTGTAAGAAGTTAATACACCAGGAAAAAAAAAAACAACAGAGCAGGAATGTTTCATGCCATATGGGATATAACAGTTCTAGAGTTTAGCTTTAAATTAGCCCAATAATGTTTATGTAGAAATATTATTAACATGGCTGTAGCTTAACATTTGGAGAAAGGAAAAATACTTGTCCACAATTTTGCTTCTCTCCAGAGCTTATTCCAACACGAACTTCACTTTTATGTTCTAGCTCTTCGGGACAGGCCTGGTAGAAAACTGACAGCTCTTACTAAGTTTCATCTTAAGGGAAAGATGTTAAGAAAACACTAATCTAATTAAGAAACAAGAAATTGATGTCTTTGTATCAAATAGCTCCCCAACCAGAAATCAAAGTGCTCGGTAAATTCACTTAAAATACTAAAACCATTGAAATTGGCAGAAAAGGACATCATAACCTTTCCCAAGGGAAGGACAGACATTGAGGTCTCTTAGAAGAAGATGCAGCTCCTAAGGATGGGCCGCCACTCCATACTAACACCAAATGTCAAGTTCTCACAGCTGGGAGACTCACACCAGTTGCATGCGGAAGAACTAAGGTCCCACATGCAAAAATCCTGGGAACTTGTATCTTCATGGGATATTGAGGCCAAATAAAGGCATTTGCTCTAAACTCTATACCATAATCCCTGTAAAAGTTGTGAACGCTTAGACCAGAGAGCTACAGCAGTAACAGCAATTTTCAAGTGATGAAGAAATACCTGCTGATAATTTGTCTCTCCTCTTGCCATCCTATAGGCATTCATTGAAGTATTACTCTCAGATTTCTAAGATATTCTGCAGCCCATGGAACCCAACGTACAACAATATTTTGCAACTACTATTTTCCATTTTTGGGTATCTCCTAGCCAGCGTGTCATCTTGTGATATTCCTAGTAAACGTTACCATCTCTGCTAATACTGTACATATAGAATGCATACAGACATCTGAATCTACCAGACGGTTTCCCTAAAATGTAAGGTTTGCTGATTTTATGTTTATGAATAAATGACATGTTTCTAAGCTTCAGCAAAAGCCTGTCCTAAATACGCCTTTTTCAGCTAATTCTGTCTTTCAAGACGCAGTGAGAGATGGAGTCAGGAAATGTAATCTTTCTTTCTAACAAGCAAACTCCTGTTAGCATTCTGCTCACAGAGATGACACCTTTTGTTCTGAAAGCAAGTGTAATTCTGCATGCCCGGTGCTCATGGTAACAACGTTATGGACAAGATACATGGTAGTTTAGCAGATCTTTATGGATGACTTGCATTAAATTAAAAAAGAAAAAAAAAAAAAAAAAAAGCCCTATTTACCACTTCTGCCACTGTCTACCTATAAACCAAACAAGACTCTGAACTCACTTGGGGCTGCAGGCAACGTGGGAATAATACAAAGCTTCCCTTAAAGAAAAGTGCAGTAAGTATTTCCTATAGCCTCTTGAGGAGCATAATGATGTTGGGGAAGAGAAATGGTTTGCTGAGCTACAAAGTCACAGAGAGAAGGTGGACCATAAGAAAACCTTACTAACATGCATCTGGCACATTCCAAGCTTACTAAATACTCTGAAGTTTCCATATGGTTCTTTCGTTAATTCAAAATTCACCTCTGGAAACCTCAACACAGGAAGGACATGAACGTGTGGGAACAGGGCCAGCAGAGTGCCACAATGATGCCCAGGAGGCTGGAGCACCTCTCCTATTAAGACAGGCTGAGAGAGCTGGGGTTGTTCAGCCTGGAGAAGAGAAGGCTCCAGGGAGACCTTGGAGCCCCTTCCAGTACCTAAACAGGGCTACAACAGGAGAGACAGGGAGAGACTCTTGATCAGGGAGTGCAGCCATAGGACAAGGGGGAACAGTTTTAAATGGAAAGAGGGGTGGTTTAGATTAGATCTCAGGAAGAAATTCTTTTCCATGAGGGCGGTGAGACACTGGAACAGGTTGCCCAGAGAAGCTGTGGCTGCCCCATCCCTGGAGGTGTTCAAGGCCAGGCTGGATGGGGCTTTGAGCAACCTGGTCTAGTGGGAGGTGTCCCTGCCCATGGCAGGGGGGTCAGAACTCTATGATCTTCAAGGTTCCTTCCAACTCTAACCATTCAGTGATTCTATAATTCTATAAAATAACTGCTATTACTGTATTTTAAAAGATACCCTGCTGCATAAAGGTACTGCATATCACAGAATCATAGAAATACAAACTGTTTTCCAGTTGACTGGTCTAGCACAATTACTTTAATGAAGAAAACCATGATGTTAGCTACATTCCCTTTAGACAAAAGATAATATGCATTCCTATGTTATCAACAATCATTTTAGCAATATCTCTGTTGTGACCACTCAAGCCACATTTGCTTCTGCCTATATTTCATTTCCACACCACTGTAACTACAGAGCCTTTGTGTCAATTTTACAGATCAGTCATCTCTCAAGGTCCTTGAATGACCTAGTGTAATAAGAACACACACAAAAATATAGCTGTTTAACCCTTGACATTGTTGCAGGCATTTGTCATTCAAAAACTATTAAGGTGGCAGACAATAAACACGCAGCTCTTTTATTCACTGTCAAAATCTAAATGAGATGTGTTGTTCAGGTAAAGCATTGCCTTGAAGTTGGATATTTTTATTGCTTAGTGGAGCTGACGCTGTTCAACATCTTAGCTTGTATCCAACAGAGGCACAAAATCAAACTATTCTCAATATTTCAGAAAGAGATCAATATTCTTTTTTCAGAGTAGGACTAAGATACAGTAAGTACTATGCCTTTATTACTTTATTACTCTCTGAAAAAAAAAGTTATTGCAAAAATATTTGAAGTAAATTTTTGAAATTTGGACCTAAAGACACAATCATTTATGGAAAAATAATGAAGTATTCATTTTTCAATGAACAGTAGACTCATGCAAGCACTGGAAATAGTGTATAACTGTCAGGGTTTTATTTAAAACTTGGTATTCAAGTGAAAATTTAAACCTCATGTTCCTAATGAAAGAACACACTTCTCTGAGCAAAGCTGTAATTCTGGGAGAGACACACCCTTTGTCACTTTCAATGGTTAGAAACAGATGAGTCTGCAAAACACTTAAGTCTGATTGACACAGGTATTTTTCTAAGGAAACCTTAGTACAAAATCTGTCCATCTCATGGAGACAGCCCAAAATGCAGTAAGATCAATCACTTTCTAAAACAGTCTATCCCTAAAGTTTAGAAAGATCAAACACACCGAGAATGGTCCTTTACATTCTGGCAAATTATTAAAATCACAGTAACAAACATGATCTTGATAGCAAGTGGAACTGATTAGCTGAATAGGCACATGATTACAGTAAGATTAAGTATTAAAAACTAGAAGGATAAAGTCCTACCATCTGAATTATAAAATAAAGCACTTGAAAAACTAAGACAGATTTCTCACAGCTCTATGCCCAAACCAGGAGAGTATTTCTTTTCTGCATCGTTTTCACTAAAGAAGCAATATATCAAAGCTCAGCTCAGCAGCTCATCACACATAAGAACATACTGTATTCCATGGAACAGATATCCACACAACTCTTCTCCCTTTTATGACATTTGTGCTCATGTTTCTCTGTGAAAGCATCTCACCTTACCTACGATCAGGAGAAATAGTCTATCTGAAGGCAAGTCTGACAGATTGACTCCCTCCATCTCCAAACACTTTGCCAACTGGAAATTTTTCTGGGTTGAACACAAACCTTTTATCCTGCATCTGGGTAAAAACAAGGGCAGAAGACTGGCAACAGTTTCGGGGGGTCTTTTTGATTGGTTTTGTTTTTAATACTTCTCTAGAAACTGAAGCTACCAAATGTTAAGCATTAATTCAGGGAGCTGTAATAGCCACCTGAGAGATTCAATCTAGACTCACTTCCACTTCTCTTTCAGAATGCATACAATGTTGAGTATCCTCTACACGAAGCTTAACACTCACTGTACATCTATTTACAATTTCACCTTACCGACCAAAAATGGTAACTATGCCCTACCTAAAGAAGTACAAGACAACCAATGAAAACTTGAGACATCTCCAAAACAAGGCTCGAGTGGAAGTCTGGAAGAACGGCAAGCATTTTACTCTCTTTTGATGTTGTAACTTAGAGACTGTAAATTCCACTCATCAAGCAACTTTCTCAACAGCTACCTTTTAAATTTCAGAAGCACAGCATGAAGCGCTTTCAGCGTTATTTATTACAAAGAGACTACTAATATCAAGTCATATTTGAAACAGTCTATAAGCATTTTTTGCAAATAAATTGTAAAAATGCTGCAAAATCATTAATCAGCTTAAAAACATTCATTTCTGCATACATTTTTCTCCATAAGCTAAATCACATTAGCAGAACATACTTTTTAAAATATGGCTTGAGCTAATTTTAAACATGGTTGGAAAAGTTTGGCCTACACTGATTAAAATCTATATTTAAATGAAAGGAAAATTTAACCACAGAAACTGTGCTCGTTTTAGAAAAACAAGCATATCACTGCCAAAGTGCTGTCCTAAGTTTAGATTGCTGTCTGACTAAAACATTATAATTACGAGAAACTAAAATGGATTTCTAAATGTTTCAAGATGAAACAGCCATTGGGTAATTTGCAAGATATGCAATTATCTTCCGAATTCAAACACATAATGCTAATACTTGATCTGAACAAATGCAGGCTGTAGATCGTTCCTTGTGCGGAGACTGGGAAAATCAATGTCAAAAATCAATACCAACTCTAGGTAAAAGTAACCATAATGAAACCTAAGAGCAAAATTACCAAGTGATGTGGAATTAATTACTTGGACATAAAGAATTTTCTTTAAGAGAAAAAAAAAAAAAAATTGAATCTTTTATGTACTGCTTCTGTCACTCCAAGAGTTGATCAAGCTGAACAGAGGATTCTCAACACTTTTATGGCTGTTAAAAATGCCTAAGTGTCCACAGGAGGCATTTCACACAAGTTTTCACATGTACCAAGATGGTAATTTTTACATTCAAATACCAGAGAGGGTCTTCCTAATAGATTTGAAGGGTCAAACAGCATATTTGCTGTTACTTCAAAATTGACATTTATATTTGGGTAGAATCATTATCATACTGACCACACAAAAGTTAAGAAGGGGGGGGAAAAATAAGTACTCACACACTAGCCCCAGATTTGTATGTATGTTCCCTGTATAACCATAATGAACTCCAATTAATTCAAAAAGTAAGTTAAATCTTGATCGGCGACAACCATTACCAGTTTGATATAACTAACAGGATTTCAGGAAGTCAAAGTAACTCCATCCTGTTTAAAAATAAGGATTGCACATGCTTCTCCGTACCTACATTGCCTGCTATTGTCTGCCTTTGATTCAGCAAGCAATGCATGGCTTGGTTGCGTTTTATTTATTGTTCTTCTGGAAAAGCCTGGATTTTTGGTTATCTTTTGACTGTTCTCACTACAACTATCTCCGTCATTTCAACAATTTGGTGGAGGAGTAAAAAAACAATCTATCATTCAGATATAAAAGCACCCAGGAAACGTGAGCATGTCTGGGGACACAGTACTTTACAGGAACACTTCCACGATTCAAATATTAATTTTATAAAAGATTAGACCATTTTCAAGAAAAAGTTATCTTTCTACAAGTAATTGTGGTGAGCCATATAAATGCTGCGTACAGACTCACCAGGCAGTCTATTCATTTAGCCTTCATGGCACCTCTGAAACTGCCATCAAAACAAGTGAAAATAAATATAGATTTCACTCAACCATAAAATATATTAGGAAAGTCAGATATTAGAAAGAAATTCTTTACTCCGAGGGTGGTGAGACACTGGAACAGGTTGCCCAGAGAAGCTGTGGGCCAGGCTGGATGGGGCTTTGAGCAACCTGGTCTAGTTGGCAGGGGGGTTGGAACTCAATGATCTTTAAGGTCCCTTCCAACTCAAATACCATTCTATGATTCTATATGCTGGATGCCTTAAAAACAACAAAACCATCATAAGCTCAATGAGACAGCACTTGATACTAAGCAAGACCTTTCAGAAACACTGGAATGAAAGCAATAACTGCTCCCTTAATACTTAACATAAACAGCATGTGTTACACCAAAGGATGCCTCCTCCCCCCTTCCAAAAACAAACAAACAAACAAACAAACAAACAAAAACCCAAACAAAAACAAACCAACCTCAAGAGTCACAGAAGTTTTAATATCACAGATGAAAAGTCTTGGAAAGGCATGTTTAAAAGCGAAATGGAAGAAATACTTTTGATTCAAGGAATCACCGAGGGGGGAGGGGCGGAGAAACAAGTACCAAAAAAACACCAAAAAAATGAGCAAGAGTAAATTCACTGTCTCAAACTCATGAGAGGATAGTGGGTGAACCTAGTGGAGTAATTAATTTTGTATTGAAGAGTAAAGACTCCCTCAGTTTTAAACCTCTAAGCACGTAAGAAACCCTAATACAAACATGAAGTGAATTAAAACGTGTTCAGAAGCAAACTAGTTCAGTTAAGAGAAAAAGACTAGGAAAGAAATGAAACATTTCCCTCCATTTCAAGAAATCTGCTAACATTACTCTCTCACATCCCACAGTGCCCAGCACCAGCAACAACAGACTTTATAACACAGAATGGTCTTCTGGGAGCAGTTTATTTTTTGGCCAGGTCAACCAAAAGTTACACAATACCAAACCGCGAGCCTTTGTACACACTCAGCGGGGACGCGTTTCAAAATGTCAAATCTCCAAAGGTTCCATTTTCCCCTCTCTCAGCTCTAAGTGCTGACCAAACAACACAAGCATGACACAGACAAGCCAGCTCTCCTTAGTCCCTAGCTAATAAAACATTAAAGCATATTATGGAACTCAGTATCAGATACCAAACACGAGGAGCCTTCTCCATGTGTCCTCAGCACCACAACCTGAAGAAACAAGGGAGCAAGGAAGGGACAACCTTAAAACAAGCCTGTAAGTGGAGAACAGGAGAGTAAAATTAGGAATAAAAAGTTTTAAAAAAGGAAACAAATGTTATTTATACCTGATGACTACATAAGAGGAAAGCATAAACTGAGACAGAGACTCTGCATGTCCCAATAAGCTGATAAGCAGCCAACGGGAGGAAAACATCTGTTTTGGCAAAAGCAGTGGGAGGAATGAGGGGCAACATCACACTGAAGGACAGGACAAGTGACAGGAAAGAAAGGACATAAATGAGACTGTCTAAACAAAAATTAAGAGACAGAAACTCTAAAGGGAGAAGTCTTGGACAGAATCGAATTGAAAACCAGCAGAAGGACAAGAGGATTTGCACCTGATACAAGAATCTAGCCTGGCATTATTAAAAATAGCTGCTGAAGAAGTAGAGACTGCAGGAAAGATGAAACACATGACAGCCTGCCACCTGAGTGACTGGAGAAAGGATTTGCTGGATCAAGTAACCCTAACACTGCTAAAACCCCAGGCAGATGTGAAGATGATGCCTCATTACACCTTCAATTTTCTTTTCAGATCACTTTTGTGAGGAGTAGGGAATTCCATGAAAGCAAAACTCATTAGGACTGAGGAGCTGGAACATAACAGAATCAAGGTTTCTCTGTGCAACTTGAGTTTGGCTTTCACAGTAGAATACAATATTACTTTTTTTTTTTTTTTTTTAAAGATTTCAGCCCCACTGAGTACACAGGGCAGACCAGACCCTGAGGTCTAAATAAGGCTTTGTAAGAGTCTTCCATTTTTTTAGTACAGAAGTCCTTTAGCAAGAAGTGAATGCAGAAAAGACTCTGGAAAGATGGGGAAAGTCCCTTCACAGACTTACACTCCCTTCACTTTTAACACATATTCCCTACACATGGCTGACGACTTCTTTTTTGATCCAAAGTCTGCAGAAGTTTTAAGCGTAGCCCTTATTTTCAGAATGACCAATTTGAGATTTGGTTTCTCAAGGTAGTTTCACATTATACTTACCCTACAGCTGGTTGACATTAGTACAGGAGGAGAAACAGCTTTTATTTGTATCAGATCAAACACTCATTAGAAGAGGTTCCATGAAACAGAAAGCCAACCCCATAAAACTGTTAGATCAACTGTCCCTGCAACCATCCAACCACCAAATCCACTACAAAGAGAGTAGCAGTAACCCACGGCCAGGGATGGCAAAGGAGTGAGACCACACTTTTCAGCTCCAGCCCACACATCAACCAAACTATGTCTTCACGCTGTTAAACTATCTCAATTTGCTGAGGAGCCAGATAGCACAGCTGCCAGTGAAGGTTTACATTCAGAGTATTAGATAATATCATAAAGTACAAAGTCAACCAACTCATTTCAGATTTCTGTGTTCAATTTAAGACATATTCTGGCCTTTCTCCTTTTTTTATCCTAGTTTCCTCATTTGTGAGGTAAGAAGAAGGGGCTGAGGGGGAGGGAAAAGACCATCTGTTAATCTCTCTGTGTTACAGCATAAAAAGTTTGTGCTTGAGAAATATTAAAGTACCGCTGTGGTAACCACTAGTGAAAAGACCAGAGGTTCAAAAGCAGAGAGCGGGTGGTGTCCTCAAAACAAGAGGCAGAAAGCATGAAGCAAATGTGATATGGCAATACTTAGCAAGCAATAAGCAAAATATGCTACCTACCATGTGAGCAGAGTCCACTCCACGCACAAGCGTGAGTGGAAATAAAAAAAAGTCTAGTAACTCAGAGGTACTGTATCACAGTGAATACAGGCAAGAACCAATGTGAAGCTGCAAGCATAGTTTAATTCTAGTATTTAAGTTACGCAGCTTTCTGCTGCCACAGTTACGTTCTCAACAGCCTTGTTATGAAACGTTACATGTCTTGTTCCCATACTCACCCTGCACTTCGTACACAAGAGACCGTTCAGGTCAAAGTTTAGCTTTGCCAGAGGGCAAATCTAGCCCAGACAGCACCATACGCGCCAATATCAACGGGAGAAGCGACAACAGGCACAGTACACAGGGAAAACCACCCAGCTACCGTTGGCAAGAACTAACTTTTGTGCATGAGTCATAATAAGAGGCTCTAATTTTTCCAAAAGGAAGGATACTAAGAATGAGATTATAGCAACCAGCCTCCGTTTATTCCTCTAGATACAATACAACCAGCAGTACTGAAACCGAGGTTTGGGTAACGTACACGTTCCACACACACTGAAGGTATCCTCAGGCAAGCTCAAGCGCTCTCCTCCAGCGGCTCCTCCTCTGGCATCGCCGCGGCTCCCGGCCCTCCTACAACGCGCTGACCATGCCTAGGGAGAGACGGCAGAGGGGTCAGAGCCCGGCAGGTCGCACCTTGGGGAGAAAAACAACTGGCGAGGCTGGGCCAACGGCGGAGACCCGGAGAGGCCGGTCAGCCCCGCCGTCCCGCGGAGGTCGGCCCGCCGCGGGACCGCCCGCGCCCGCCCACTCTCACCTGAGAAGGGGCAGCGCCGCGGCGGAAGGAGGCTTAGCTCCGCTCTGCTCCCCGCTCACGGAGCTGCTGCTGCCGCCGCTCCGGGGAGCGCGGCCACGCCAAAGCCCAGAGTCGCCAGGGCCGCCACCGCCGCCATGTTCCCGCTGCCACCGGCGACCTCTAACCCCCCAATCACTTCCGGTCACGGCTCTCAAGCCGTCACCATGGCAGCGCTGCCGGCCTCGGCCGCCCTTAAAGGGGCAGCAGCCACTTCACCCTCCTCCACCTCGCACCCCCACACCCGCTCCTTACACGCGTGTGTGTGACATGCCTAAGGAGCCGTCAGGTGGCTGAGGGAGCTGTGGGCCCCAGGGGGCAGCAGGTCCCATCCCACATAGGGCCCCCCTCCACTGCCCTGGGGCCCAGCCCCGCTGCCCTAAGCGTCCTCTCCGTCAAAGGCCAGGGCCACCCTCAGGTCCCCAGCTGGGAGTTCGGACCTGGCATGCCTCGAAAGTGGGTTTCAGCTGAGCTTTTTGGGGTACATTGAGCTCTGCTGCCGCACCCATGGGGGAGCAGGTGGGAGAGGATGGCTTGGGAGGAAAAAGCATTCATCTCAAGATAGTTATTAGCTACAAGTGATCCATAATCCCAACAGTGCTGTATGAAGGGGAAAACCCTACTACTGTTAGCTGTGGATTTTGTCATAAAATAGCCTGTTGAGTGTGAGAGAAGCGGAAAATGATTATGGCATGGTTTCCACTGCTGTGAGGAGATGGTTCCTCTTAACTTTCTCTGAAACTGGCAATATTTTAAGCTTTTATTGCACCATGCTTTACTACCACTTGCTGTTGACGCGGTTAACCTTTTTATACTCTTTCCACATGTATGATTTATAAGGTAAACAAATCTGGTGAAACCCGAAGTCCAAGAAGGAAAACTCCAGGAGGTTTTAAGTAAGATTTTATGCCTGTGTAAAACCAAAATGAGCCCATGCCTGGATGACTAGAGCTGTTGGATGAGGACGAAAGCGACCCAGGATCTCTTTCTGACCCCACAATTTCACATGCCTGTCTGCAAATCTCCTGCACAATACAAATACCAGGGCAAAACTGATCCCATGCCCACTTAGAGACATATTGCCCCATAGCCACTACTCTGGTAGGATCCCTCTTTTTCTACTGCAGTTAGTTTTGAGGACAACACCAGCTCCTCTGAAGTGCCTACCATCATTCAGTGAAAATTCATAACCTTAATAAGTACCTTTGCAGAGCTGAGAATCATTTATAAATTTGGTCAGTACTTGGAATTAAAAAAAAAAAAGGAATGATGCTTCTGGGAATCTCATTCTAAAAGTCATTAAAATGTTGGGAATTTTGTTGTCCCTTTTTCAGGGATCTCATTTACTCATTCATCCTGGAGAAGTAGGGGCTAAGCAGGGAACGTAATTGTTGTCTTCCACTGGTGAAAGGTTATTGAGAAAGTGAAGCCAAACTCTTTTCAGAGAAGCACAGCAACCAGATGAGAGGCATCAGACCCACGTTGCAGCAAGAAACATCCCAATTAGATGTTAAAAAGGAATTCTTCAAAATGAGGATCAACAAGTACTGGAATGAGCTTCCCAAAGACCTTGTGCACTCTCAAAACTGATCTCGACAAGGTCCTAAGTAGAAGTACTAATAGCATCCCAAATCCTTCAAAATGTCTCAGCCGAAGAGATGAAGACAACTCCCTATTAACTTCCACTGCCTTTTGTCCACTGCCTATTTGTTGGGTGATTCAGCTCATCTGGCTTGTGCTAACTGTAAAACAGGCATTTAGTCAGACTTACTTGTCAAGGTTCACCCCTTGTAGGCAGCTCCAAAAGGTGACCGATTCCATCTTAAAAGGGATGTCTAAGGCAGCTCAGCATGTGGGGAGCTGAAATGGCTGACTTTGGTAGCACTCCTACTGATCAGAGAGATAGAGCTATGCAAAATGAAGCCTCCTGAAAATACGGACAAGAGGGAGGCATACTATAGAATTTCAGGTAGCTAAGTGCAAGAGCCTTGAATTAAATAAAACAAGCAGAATGGCTCTGAGGGGAACGCGTGACCTGGGCTGTCAGCCATTGACTCGTGGCCAGGCTCCTGCGCAGCCTCAAGTGTTTGAATAGGAACGGGGCATCTGCAGCGATGGCATCTGCGAACAGCCTCCTGGTACAACCCTGGAATGCTAAACAGAAAGCTGTCCCCAAATTATCGTACTGCTGATGTCTAGGAAGGTGAGAGAGGTGAAACTGCAGTCATACCTACATGTGGCTTTTGGTAACTGTAATGCTGGGGAGTCACAACTTCTTTCATTGGCTTCATAAACTGTTAATAGGCAAAAATGCATACTGCTAATTGACTCTCAGGTTGAAGCTCTGGAAGAAATCTGTGCTAAAACGGCTTAATAAAATCTTGAAGAAGATTTTGTGGCTAAGTCAGGAGCTTTGGCACTCAAGCATGTATCTTTGAGCAGCAAAACGCTGGCCAGAATCTTACTGCAGCCCCTTTGCCACTTTCAGGGTGACCCTGGACAAATCACTCTCCCCATCGGTTTGGTAGGAATAATGACACTTTCTTCTTGCTGAGTGTGCTGTAAGGAGATAATAATCAAAGTTTGTAATTTGATTAGAATATGTGAAACACTATACAGCTCTCCTTCTTACAATGCCAATACCTGGCTATACAAACTTCCAGTTAAGATATTTTATTTATTACTCTGGAGAAAACAATTCACTAAGACAGATAATAACGAGTAATTGTATTCCTGTTTTCCTGAAGGACCCCAAAGCAGTTCTGTACTGCTTGTAGAGAAATCATTTTGTCTATCACGTTGACATGCAGCCGGCTGAAGAAGAATATGACATCTTTTCAACCATTCCCTGTGGCACTCCATTAGAAAATCCAAAGGAGAATTTAATTTTCGCTTGCAACTACACAGGCAAAGTAGATAAGCACCTTGTGCTTTACAATCACATACTTAACACTGAACTTGCGTGAGGTGAGTTAGTGTAACCATTTTGTTAGAAAGCAAAAAGTCTGCTCAAGGAAAATACAGGCATTCATAATGCCCCTACAGTTTTTGTGAAAGTGGAAAGTACAATTTCTACAGCCAAAGACAACAGTGAGGGGAAGAAAAGAATGTTCAGTATTCAGCAAAAAGGAAGAATCCGGCTGACTGGAAATGTATGTGCATTTCAGAAGGCTTTGTTAAAATAATATTAAGGTACTGGCTTTACCTCCACAAAAATAATGCCATTTGAAGCCGAAGTCAAGCTTTCGACATGTTTGAAATAAAACAGTATCGATTTAATTTAGCCACAAAACAAGGCCTGCAAGGAAAGCTGGAAGCAGTGAGGCTGGATTTCCAACAAACTTGCTCCCCATGTGCCTCAGCCCACCTCCATCCCTGCTGCATTAATTCTGTCTCCTCCCCACACCGCGGATGACAGCCTCACAAAGTAAGAAGCAGTAGGTACGGGTTGGCCAGTGGGTACCAGCTGCCAAGAGAAACAATAATATTTGATCAGTAGGGGCACAGATTTTAGTTCTTGCTCCTCTGGCTTATATTAACAGATCTTGTAAGGACATGATTGTTTCTAAGACTACTGCCTTTCCATCAAATTTGAGTTAAATTTATTCAAAAGCTATTGCAGGGGGGTACTTGCAGCCAGCGTGGCTGCATGAGCAATATTCATGTGGAAAAGAGGCCAAAACAATAAAGACTATAGTGAAGGGGGGGTGTGTGTCAATGAAAACCTTTTTGGAAGAGGGTGAAATTAAAAATTATTCAGACTTTCTAGTTGTGCTAGGACCTGAGAAATAGAAAGTGAAAACATGAAATGAAACAGATGCCATCTTTCCACTGACAAGACTTGGAAATGTATGGAATGAAGAATTTAAGATGTTGATAGTAACATGTGCAAAGGGAATCTTTTTGGCCATAGCTGGGATAGCCTTTACAAGATGTCTTAAGTGATATGATTTTCAGTAGGACACTTCCATCCATCTGTGTTGGCATAGCTCACCTGGATGACAAGTAGCATCATGAAGATCTTAACAAGTCGCTAAGAGAGGGAAGACATGAGGGGAAAGCATTTGAAACTAATGTCACTAGCAACAACAGTATGCCTAAAACACTTTGGGTTTTAATCACTATTGCTTAGTTCTGCCTTTTACTTGTAGACTAAATCCCCTTGGGGCCTATATCTGAGCTGAAGGAAATGACAGACCATGTGGCACTCAAAAGGAAAGGAAAGGTAAGCAATATGGAAAATATCTTTAAGCAACCAGTCACGCCCTCCCTATAACTGCCAAAAAACAGCAGAAAGAAAACTCCTGTTCTCCTGCTCCTTGAAAAAGCCTCAGTCACTTCAATGAGAAGACTCTCTAGAAGCTCTTGTTCCTAAATGGCCTGGGCTGTGCTTGCATCAATTGCCCCTGCAGGGACCCCAATTTCAAATTGGGATCCACAAGCAATGGGTCTGCTGAGAGCCTGCTGTTCACGTGGCTATTTCCACCTCCTAAGTCACACCAGAATATGTTAAATGCTTTGCTAATGGTCCTACACCATGTAAACAATTGCAGAATTAACCCCAGAGTTGTTATAAAATGGTAAATTGAAAGAGTGGGAAGAGGAGTAAAGGATTATGTTACAGAAAGGGAAAGATGTGAAAGGATCCTGAATGCAAGAGGTGGGAAGTCATGAGATACTCTCCCCAAAGACCTCCACCCCAGAGAGCAGTGCAGATACCGTCATCAAGTCCTCCACTGTGTTTGCTCCTAAAACCCTTTAGGATGGCTCTGCCCTAATCCCTGGTCTCTTCATGGAGCTCATTTCCCAAAACTGCAGTACTCCATATCCACCTCAATTTTTCTGCTCTCTTGGGTTTTCTATGCAAATTTCACTGCCTGTGAGAAGAGCTGCTACTTGATGTCTGGATCATTCACCTTCTCGCCTTCATTTTCCTGCTTTTCTGGAGGGTTCAAGATAAGGATATGACAAGCCCACATAAGGATTTTCACTTCTCCATCTGCTTGCAAAGTTAAGCAGATATCCAAGCCCACATACCCTCATAGGTGTGGAAATTTGCTAACTGTTCATAACATGCCTAAGCTGCACTTGTTATATTTTTTTCAGAAACAGCAGAAGTAGAGAAGGGGCCTTGACTTCAAGGGTATCAACACAGCAGTGAGTAGAAATTACCGTCACCAAATCAAAACAGGGGAGGCAGTGACAGCATGGAAAGCTTGCACTGATTTAAGCTGGTATAATATTTCTGGTGCCAGTAAGGTAGGTGTATATCTCTTGAGACAGACTAAGCTCGTTCTTATGCACAGCCCCATGAACAGCAAACAATAAAGGCCACTGTTTACTGCCCTACAAATATAGTAACTGGCACGGGTGATATAATGGATTTAGCTGATTTGGGAAACACTGTGAGTTTAAATGTTTTTCCTATCAAATACAAAAGGCATCTGCAGGTATAACCATAAAAAGCAATTCAATAAATTACCAGGCTTTTTAAGCTCCCCAAAGCTAAGGAGAAGATGGATATAATTCAGAAATGTTTATTTGATTTAGTTGCTGTTTGGTTCACAGGAGACTCCCTGCAGGGGCAATAAAACCCAAGGCTGCCTTTTTTATAGTGCAAAGATTTTACACTGCAGTCCTCTCCAGTCTTTTTAAACGTGCCCCTCTCTTGTTTCAAATACTAAGAAATTCCATTCATCATGACTCAGAAATTTCAGAGATGGAAACGATCTATTAAGCCCTGTGATCCATCTCTTGAGCAGTGCAGAATTGCTCCCTATAATGTATTTGTATTTTTAATATTTTGCCAATCAAGTTTATAAGGTCACATTACCGAAGTGTTTTAAATCACATTTCGTGTTTGTGTAAACAAATACGCGGTTGTTGCATTTTGGTATAATTGCTCTTCCAGATGTACTGGAGAAAGGAGGCAAGCAGCAGCCAGGATAAATGGCAGGTGTCAGTATCAGTGGGGGGTGTTTTGGTGTTAAATGCGATCAGTGCTGTGCACAGTGGGCTTTCAGCTATTCCTCTTCGGAGAGCGGTCATTCTAATGTCAGTTATTAGCAATTTGCTGTTGGTCACTTGGGAACAGCATGTTTCCTACAAATTGCTTCTATTAGTCACCAGTTCTTGTCTAAATAATTGGCTATGAGCAAGAGAGAGAGCGCCTGTGTGAGACAGGAGTTAACAGGATGGCAGAATGTATGGGTACATTGTTATAAGACACATACTTTTCATTTTTTGAATGCCAAAAAAATAGTGGAATGGGCTCAGATCTCACTAATGCTGGGGTCAGGCTGAAGCTGCTCCACCGGAGTCCAACAGAGCTGTTTGAAAAGCCAAGGCTAATGTACATGAGATCAGTATCTGGCAGCAATACAGCCGTACATTTGCTTGTCTCTGAAATGCAGTCACCTCTGGCATGAAACCTGGCAGCTGTTTCACATAAATTGGTGAGGATGTGGCCTGATATCCTTCAGGAAAGGAGGAAGAGAAAGAGGAGGAAGAGCATGGAGGAGTCTCAGATTCCTGTCTCCAGCCCATCTAGTGAAAGATCCTACACTCTGTTGTCAGATTAAGTACCTGCTGTTTTGATAGCCTTTTATCTCACTGAAAATAGGTGCTTTGGCATGACAGCAAACAAAGGGAACAAAACAAATGTAACTTACCTACTAAAAAGAAAAATGCTGTGGCAGAGAAAGCAGGTCGTATCAGCATTCAGCCATGTCATGTCAGGAGCTTCAGCCTTCCCACCATTACATCTGAAGACATTCAACTTTAGGACACTAATTGATTGCTCTTATTGTCCTACTATACTTGGTTTGTGAAAGCCTAGGCTGAGAGAATATGGGGGTAAAAGATTAAAAATGTCCTCCTGATAAAACTCATGTCATAGTTATGACAAAATATGTACGTTTTTTGCTGCTGGAATACTTCAGAGATGACAGAAAAGGGGGCTTTGGGAAAGTACAAGTCATTCTGAAGCCTCTGAAAATTTATACTGGGACTCTAATGCAAGCATGTCCCACAGAGGTGCAGAGAGAGAAGCAGTAGGACCTTTGAATCCAAAGTTGCCTATTTCTGGACTGATGTAGAGGGGACTAGATGGTTATTCCCCAAGGGCTGGGTAGGAGCCTGAGGGGGGATACTGGGAAACCAGAGCTTAATTATTGCTGTGGTGGGAGGAGTCAGGAGCACCAGGACAATGGATGGGGGTCAGAGAAGGGACAGAGGAGACAAGCCTTACGTAAGCCAGTTTCTCCAAGTTACACAACAAAGAATAGTAATAACACTAATGCACTTTTATAATGCATTCCTACAGAGATTTAAAATGCTTTGAAAAGGTAAGTAAATACTATATTGTAAGGTGGCAGATGGAGAACCCGGAGCAATGAGGAAATAAGTGACTTCCTTGTAACTGTAGGGAGAGGCAGAAGCATAGTGGGGAGAAGAAGGGAAGGTCTGCGAAGCCCTCTGAACCTTTGGTCATAGCCTCTCTTGTACCCAGTCCGCTGGACAGGAGGAAAGCTGGCAGTTTAGGAAGAAATTTTCCCTAAATCAGGAAACAAATCAGAACAGAGGAGCACATTTTTCAAGATGGGAAAAGATGTTTGGTGAAAACAACAGAGAAGCATTTTGAGTTCCCAGGATTTTATTACCTTTTCTAGTGTGAGCCAAAGGATCCTATCCAAGTTTCCAGAGATTATTCCTCACCGGAAAAGCAAAGCCCTAATAAAGGACATAGCAATTGCACAGTAAAAACAACAAAAATAATAAAAAAATGGCTTTTGTTTAATCACCTGGAGAGGTCTGGCGTGATGCAAATAAAACAGAGGATAACAAGCTCCAAGAGACGGATCACATCTACAGGGGCTTGTCAGACCAAGGCAGCAAAGTGAGACTAAGCAAGGTGCTGGTGGGGAGGAGTATCATGCACCTGCCTGTGGCCTTCATGGTCAAGCTGCTCTTTGTCATTAGCGCCAGTGACCCTCAGGAGTTTTCTGCCCTCCCAAAAAATCATTCAAACCACTTGCTGGTTTCCCAGTGATAACAAACCCTCTGCCACTCCTTACTACCTCCTCAGGCCAGACTGGTTCCTTCAGGGTTCCCTTCAAGCATGTCTGCCTCACGTAAAGAGGAGTGCTGACGTCACCTGGATCATCCTTGTGGAATTGCTACTTGTGGAGGACAGCCCCTGGCTGCCACTTACTTGCAGCTGGACTTACAGCACTTAGTCTGTTCCAGCTCTTCTGCCTCCATTTATCAGGCACAGCTGCCTTCGTTCCACCTGGGCCATATGTTGTCCCTGGGCAGGCAGGTCTCCCTGTCTGCCTTTGAGTGGCTTCAGCCCATGCACAGGAGCCCTGGGCAGCTCTTGTATCATGTATCCTCTCTCCTGTCTGCAGTACTGATGTGAGCAGGACAGGCCACCCAGGAGAAGGTTGTCCTTTAGTTGGGGAGATCAGATTATGTGGTTCAGGACTTTTCCTGCAGGTCAGAAATTGAGCCTTCCATCAAAAACTCAGCTCTCGCCCCTCCTGGAGTGAAATGAGGACTCAGCCATGCAGGCAGAGGCGACGTTGCACAGATCTGTAGAACTAGTCCTGTGGATATTGTGCTAGTTTAGATTTCAGGGATTTATTGAAAAATGTATCTCCTGTCATATGAAATGCAGTAATTAATCACAGAATCATGGGATGGTTTGGGTTGAAAGGGACCTTAAAGATCACCAAGTTCCAAGCCCCCTGCCATGGGCAGGGAC
Organism: Jacana jacana; assembly: GCA_013400555.1. Lineage (NCBI taxonomy): Eukaryota > Metazoa > Chordata > Aves > Charadriiformes > Jacanidae > Jacana > Jacana jacana. The sequence goes on along the minus strand of VZTM01025963.1, from coordinate 111,711 downwards.
ACCTCCCATTAGACCAGGTTACTGACAGCCCATCCAGCCTGGCCTTGAACACCTCTGGTGATGGAGCATCCACAACTCTCTGGCCAAGCTGGTCCAGTGTCTCACCACCCTGACAGAAAGTAATTTCTTCATAATATCTAATGTAGGAATAATAAATAATGATCTGCATTTCTCCAACTGCAACATTCAGCAACCATTTGTGACTGCAGGGTTCTAACGGGTCGGTGAGCAGCCAGATGTTGCCCCCATTTCTGGATGAGGAGACCTAGAGCACAGAGCCACAGCTGGAGATCACTTCCTTTTCCAGAAGGGGTGGCGCATCCCTCCATGGGCAATACTGTTGCCCACAAGAGCCATAATCTCCCCGGGTGCAGGGAACAGCATGACAGGAACATCTCCAGATCACCTTCCCTGGCTCACTTCTCAGACAGGATTATCCACGGGTTCAGAGGGGAGAAAAGTAGAAAAGTGCCAGCTGTCACTGCTGGAAAGGCTGTGTGTGTGTCTACCAGGAAGAATTTGGCCATGATTACTTGAAATCCAGTGTTGTTTGGTCAGTCTCAAGCTGACGCTTTCCTCTGCTCTGGCTTATCGTGGACAGGATCCAGTGTTCTGGGCGAAAGCGAACACAGCAGCCAAGGCTGGCACAGAGGGGACTGAGCCGGCTTGAGAAAAAGCATGTGGCTTTCCAAACATCTTGCAATCCAAAGCAAAACCAGCAGTTCTGACATGCTGTGAGCAATAAACAATGAGCTTTGTCAGCATGTCTAGAGGAAATGATAATTCCCGGAGTGTGAATGATGAAATGTTAACCAAGATGGAGGCTTCGGATAGCATTGTGGTTAGGAGAGCAGATGTGCATCGGTGTGGAAGATCTGACACTAAGGCATTAAGATCTTCCAGGTCTCTCAACTTACTCCCCAGTAGTGTTTTCTCCTGTTCCAATTGCTTATCCCAAAAAGGAAGGTTTGCACTGTTGTAACCAGCACCCGAATCCTCCCCTCTCCCTGCCTGGCTCTTCATCACCAACTGCTCAGCGCTGCCATTCAGCCCCCTGAGACACATGGATCCCGGTGCAGGTTAATTTACTATTGAACATGCATTACAAGATTGGCTATCCCTCTTTTCTATGCTTTGTACTAATAGGCAGCTCTGATCTTTTCAGGTTAATATAAAGCCTAATTAAATCAGTGGGAGTGGTTTTATAGGTTACGGTGACCTTGGCAGAGCCCTGCTAGCCCCATGCTTAAATATTTTGCAAATCTGTTGCCTAGTTTCAAGGCCAAAAAGAGTCAAGGCGTATTTTCCCCCTTTTGCTTGGAGAACATTAAAGCCATACACTGCAAACCCTGTGAAATGCTTCCAGTCACTCCAGAGATGAACAGCATTGACATGCGTGTATTAGCAGGAAATAAGAATAACTAGAATCAGATAAAATAATGCAATTATTCATAGTAATAGTATTAATTTCATAATGTCATCACTGTAGGGGTCTATTGCAATAAATAACCTTGAGAGTTATCTTAAGTGTGTATGACAGGATGTATGCGCATATGAGATCTGATTACCCAATAACTTTTTCCCAATATGCCTTAGGAAACATGGAACCTTGATCTCATTCTCCAGCCACCCATCCTGGGGTTGTTTTAAGAAAAATGACATTCAGTTCCATTATTCAATGCTGGAGAAATAAAAAAAAATTTAAAAAAAATAAAAAAAAAGAAGACTCAGTGTTCTGCTATGGCTAGTGTTACCCTCAGGAATTTCTGGCATGTTTCCATCGTAAATTCATTTTATATGTGGCCAGGAAGTACAACATCTTGTTGCATCATGTAAGAAAAATACCATATTTCTTCCCTGTTGCTCATTTCCAATCTACAGAAGCATCTGGTGGGAGCATGTCAGAGGATCTGTCGTTAAATGTAAGAGTTTTAGCCCACAATGCAACCTCAATGCCTGAGTTTCTTCTTGAAAGAATAAGGTTAAATCATATTTTACTTTTCTCCCTTTTTTCACCGTGACTTTTTATTGTGCCTCTCTCTTTTGTGCGTAACAATGATTTTCTTTTCTACCAAAAGCTGGTTTTGCCACTGTCATTTCTGGGCAATTTGGTTTTGGATGGAGGTAAAAATTAACACTGCTGCTTCCCAGCAGAATTCTAGTGCTGTAAATTTCCATCAAAGCCTGGCCTGCAGCTTAACATGGCTCAAGTTTTTTGAAAAAAAAAAAAAAAAACAACCCAACCAAAAAAAACCAAACAACAAAATACTGCACAAGGAAAAGTAATAAAAGGCCAAACACTCCAGTTTGCATGGGTGATGCCGCAGGGCTTGAGATGGTAGTTACCCACACTGCAGCATTTGTTACAGGAGCACAGGGAATATAAGTGCTCATCTTCAGTGTCATAAATGTGGCTTCTCTCCCACCTCTTTTTCCTTTCTTTTCCTTCTTCTCTGGACCAAGCCAACATCTGCTTCACTATTCCCTTCATTCTCACAATGGCAGCCCCCAAAAAATGTCTGTTGAGCGTTGACATTGAGCAATTGCCTTCTGAGGAAGAAGGCAGAGCGCCATTCACACAATGTAAAAATTACTCCTACTAAGCCAAGGTCCAAGCCTCACAGTCTTGTGCCCTGTCTACTGGTACAGTGCCTGTCAACTTGCTGCCCCATACATAAAGCCCCAGACCTCTGCGATAACAGAATCCAATCCTTTCTGCCACACTCGTCTCTCATGACCTGCGCATTTCTGTCTCCGCACCATGCCTCCCATGAGGGTCTCTCTGTCACCTGGTTAATCCGAGAAGCGAGATGTGGATAAGACAGGTTGTGTTTCTCAGCGGCCAGACTGGTTCCTCTGGCATAACCCTCGCACTTTTAATAGAAGCAGGAAAATTTGAGAAAATACATCTGATGTAATTAGTGTAACCTTTCTGCCAGGTGGTTAACAGCAGAGAAAATATCTGGATTTAATATCCCCATGGCCCCTCTTGATAAAGGACTAAATTCCAGTCTCTGCTTAGAAACCTGAGAAAACTAAACATACCCTCCCCAAGAGCTCTTAAAGAGATGGATTTCCACCACTCACTTGCATTCCCAGATCTTTATTAGGCAAGAGGGAGCGCAGTCGTAAAGCCAGGCAAAACCAGCAATGGCAATATATATCCAGATAATGAGCAAAAGACCCTTCTTTTTCAGATCTCTTGGCAGGGGCCCACCTCTCTCCCTTCCCTCTCTCCAGTGAAAAGGTCCCCCAGGGAAAGCCCCATGGCTCCAGCCCCTCACTCATGGTCAGGATCAGGAAACAGTCCTACCCAAGGCAGCAGTGGCGGACCCCAACTTTGCTGCTGGTGCTATGGTTAGAAGACCTCTCAGCTGCTTGCACAAGCACACACTGATGCTCCACACCATTCTTGGGATGAATCAAGCCACGTGTCAGGAGTGGAAGAGCTGTTCCAGCCTGCTTTATGGCATGTTGTTAAAACAATCTTGGTACAAAAAAAGACAGATGGAGCACTTCCCTGTGCAACTGTGATGCCTTTTCCTGGAAGACACTATTATAAAATTCAGGTGTCCACATTGGGGTGTCCTGCACACAAGAGTCCTTGAGGCTTCAGGGCCTGAGGTGGCTGAAAAGGTATAAGTGTGGTTTCCAAAACTTTAATTTTCTCAGTTGTGCTTGACTGGGAGATTGCATCATCCCAGTTTGGAGGTGGGAACCACACACCCCCCACGTTTTTTGGGTTGCTGTAACCTGCTATGCCAAGTTCTGTAGTTTCAAACTATTTGGAGGCTGAGGCTTCATGCTGAATAGGTTGTGCCCTTGGCAGTACTTCCCATGAGAGGTATTTCTACATATATGCCATTGTTTGCAACTGCTTATAAATGATCTGGGGCTGAAGATGTAAATGCTGATCTTCAGTCCGAAAAGCTTCAATGATTTAACTCATTTAGTCAACTACAGGAGACTGGTAGTGCTTTTTAATTACAAAATCTATTGCTCTCCTCTTCCGTTCTGTCTTACTGGGTCTTTTTGGAGTTTACTGAAACACCCAAGGGCTGGGTAGTAATTCAGTTAGCTCTAGGCTGGATTCTTTGCTATATTTAAGCTACGTTCAAAACTAAGCATTGCACTTGGAGATTAAGCTCTGGAGTTAGAAATTATTGGGAAGCTATACCTGGAAAATGCTAAGTGTGAAAGTTACGTATATTTTCCAGGTTTTATATATTACAGCCTTTTGTCTGTCTAATTTATACTTTGTGCCTGTCCTAAACCTAAACCTAGAAACAGAATCTGAAGGCCTAAGAGAATCCTTCTGAGACCCTTTAAAACCTACCTTCTCTGGAAGAAAAGGGAGGCGCTTCCTCCTTTCCCGAACCACCCCCTTAAAACAATACATGGTCTTGACTCCACAGCAAGAAGCAGCAGGACAGGAGTGAGGACTGAAGGAGACTACACAGAAAAGACAGAGAGTCCAAAAAGCAGCAAAGAGGTGACACGAATTGCCCATGGGCACATATCCGGGAAGATTTGCTCATATCTGTGCCTCCATCATTTGCAGCCGATGCCCAAGGGAAACTGTGCTGACTGGTCAGTGTCACAACAGAGCTGTTAAGGGTGTTATTCCGTGTTTGGATAACACATCCAGCCATTCTCCTGGCTCTTCAAACACGTCATGGGACATGGACAAACGTAAGAGAGTCTGTCTGGACAGTTTCAGTGAGGAACAGGACTCATCTTTCCCACTTGTACTGAAGCATTTCCTTTTAGTTCTTGGGGTTTTTTCTCTCTCTTTCCTTTTTCCCCCATTTTTTTTCCAGAAGGCACCCATCCAAATGACCTTAGAAGCCACCCGTGCTGTATAGCTGTTTCCTGTTGAGTGGCCATCAGCTGGCAGCAGGTGGTGGGGGAGCTGGGCAGCAGTGGCTGCAGCGACCTCTCTGCTGTAGGGTTTACACAATGCCCTGGGAACTCCTGGAACGGACAGGGATGATGTACACAGGAGGTATTCCTGGGGTCATTACACACTGCAGCAGTCCTATAAATTTCTTTCATTCATCTCCACTGAAGTCAACAGTCAAAAGCAATTTTAAGCACTTGGATCATACAGAATATATAAATACCTGTATTCTGGCTAGCTGTAACCATTCAATGATGTAAGTATGACTCCCTGGTGAACGAACAGGATAACACAGACTTATTTAATCTTCCAAATGGGTCAGAGTTGAATCCTATTTTAGATTTTCACATTAATCTTCTCTTAACAGGTTAGGTTTTTCCTTGGAGAAAGCACTGTTATAGTTCTCAGGCTCACAGGCACATTGGAAACATCTCTAGATCTTCTGCACATATTTAAGATAAATGTGTTACAACTTGCAATTTGGTTCCACTTTCTAATGAAGACCCTCATTTTTACATATAGATGTAGGTTAGGGTCATGTATTCAGCCTGTATTTCACATGTGTTGATCCAGTACTCGTAAACCACTATGTAACCCTTCATGACTACTTTAAGTGGAATTAAGGTTCATTAACCTTGATAGGCAGTAATGGCCTTTCTTGTGGTATCCCTGTTTGTCTACCATTGTCAGAAATAATGAAGTTAATCCCTTTTATATATAGATATACACTATTTTCAATAACAATATAGTAGCAGAAATAGTAGGAATAAGACCATCTTATAGATTCATATAATTGCTTGATTGGAAGGGACCTTTCAGCTCATCTAGTCCAACCATCAATCTAATGCTGACAAAACCCACCTCTAAACCATGTCCCTCAGCACTATGTCTATCAGTCTTTTAAATACCTTCAGGGATGGTGATTCAACCACTTCCCTGGGCAGCCTGGTCCAATGCCTGATAACCCTTTTGGTGTAGAAATTTTTCCTAGTATCCAATCTACATCTCCCCTGGCACAAATTGAGGCCCTTTCCTCTTGTCCTATCACCTGTTACTTGGGAGAAGAGACCAACCCCCACTTCTCTACAACATCCTTTCAGGTAGTTGTAGAGAGCAAGAAGGAGAAGGTCTCCCCTAGGCTCCTTTTCTCCAGGCTCAACAACCCCAGCACCCTCAGCCATTCCGCATAAGACGTGTGCTCCAGACCCCTCACTAGCTCTGTTGCCCTTCCCTGGACATGCTCAATGTCCTTTTTTTGCAGTGAGGGGACCAATAAAGGCTTTGTTAGAGATGATTAAAAGAAGTCTGTAATATCTTACAAGGAGAGTAATTTTGCATTTTTTAAAATGGTACAATTCTAGCATTTTAAAAAATTTCAACGGGCATTTACAAATGCTGAAAGTTTCATCTGACAGCTGGTTGAAAAATGTGGAAAATACTGAAGTGAGCTCAAGAGCCAGATTATTTTGGCTAGTGTGAGTATTTCTCTAGGCCTTAAAAAAAAAGCAGTGCAATAATAAAAAAAAAGTTGATCTTAGCCTTAGACTTGTAGGCAGAATGTAATATGCGTGCTGTGTTTTCCAGTGTATTTTGGCCCTTGTACTCAAATATACAAGGAACACACACATATGTATATATACACACGTAAAATCTCCACATTTCTGCACTTGTATGTTCGGTTGGGCTGTATTTAGAGTTCAAAGGACGTGCATGCAAGTGCACACACGTGTGCATGTACATAGACATAAATCCAGCTCTGAACATACTTCTACCATAGATGCATAATTTGTGCTGATGTCACACCTGCTGCCTTGCTGAAGTCTTTCAGTCAAAGATCTCAAAGTATTTAAGAGTTCATTGGTCATTTAAGAAACAAATAACCCATGGGTGTAGTCATGGGCTACCAGTACCTTGTCCCCTGCTCACATATTTCACTAGCAGTGTGTTCAGTTCTATACCTCACTGTATACACACTAGGTAAAATTAACCTGCTCATCACTGTTGCAAACTGTATATATTTATAAATTTCCTAGTGAAGTGAGCTGTTTCCCCCAAGTCCTTGCTCATTAGCAAGCCTAGGTGTAACACCTAGGAGTGTTATCGTCCCGAGCCATGTACTCATCACCAGAACAGGTGACCTCTCCAACATATCATTTTGCCACACACTGCTCCTTTAGATTTTCATATCCTCCCCATCACCCTGAAACAGGAGGAGAGACATCTGAAGCACCCTCAGCTCCAAAACAGGTTGCTCAGAACCTCCCAGGATTTGGCCCTGTTTGATAAAACAGAAACGCAAGTGCAATTGGGTGTCAAGAAGATGGGGCCAGTCTTTTCTCAGTGGTACCCAGTGACAGGAGAAGAGGTAATGGGCACCAACTCGAACATCGGAAGTTCCATTTAAACATGAGGAGAAACTTGTTTCCTTTAAGGGTGGCAGAGCAGTGGAAGAGGCTGCCCACAGAGGTGGTAGAGTCTCCATCTCTGGAGACATTCAAAACCCACTGGGACACCTTCCTGTGCAACCTGCTCTAGGTGTCCCTGCTCTGGCAGGTGATTGGACGAAATGATCTCCAGAGGTCCCTTCCAACCTCATATCATTCTGTGATTTCTATTGGACACTTTTATGAGCCAGGCACAAAGCTATCAGCACCTCAGGTCTGTTCTGAACATCACAGAAAGGAAAACAAAGATTTAAATTAAAAAATGAAAACCCATCAAGGTTAATCTTTCAAAAGCCATGGTCCATCTGGATGTCTTCTTCTTTGGCATTAATAATGAAGACTCACCCTGTAATCCATAAGCAAAATATGAGTGAGATGTAAGATTGCCGCAGTTGCACTTAATATTTTGCTTGCTAACAGGGCATCTAATCCACCAGGAGCCAGAATTCATCAAGCCTCAGAGGCTACCCAAAGCACACAATCCCTCTAAATGAGCAATAATCTCCTCCATTGAAGAATCTTCAATCTCATGAACTAATAAGTGATGCTAAAGGCTCATTTGACCCAGGAGCTCCCAGTGGTGGAGAGGACGACACTGTACCCAGCTCCCAGTGCAGCAGCGAGCAGAGCCCCAAAATGAGTGTGGGCAGAGTCAAATTCCTGGAATTTTGCTTTTTGCAGCAAAAAGCAAGTCTTCCTTTGCATGCCAAAATTTGTGAGCCACACGAACGCTGGACTGAAAAGACCCCACTAACAGTCTCGAGCAGCGAGATCAATAATAATTTCCACAACCTCCACTCTTTCACATAACGCCTGCGTTCCCCGTGGGATAAACAGCGGGATGCAAGGCTGACATTTTGCAGATGCTGGGAGTGCAGGCGGTTCCGGCAGCGGCGGCGGGAGCGGGAGGAGGCGGCGTGGGGGAGAGGCACAGGCGACTGAAATTCATTACTTGGAGAGGTCGTGGGGGTCAGCGACAGTGGCGCTGAATGGATTTTTCCAGCCGTTTCGAGCTGAGATTTGCACTCTGTAATCTGAAATGCTTTTATCTATTTCTGAAAATAGACAGGAATTTTTTCCACAGGCTGCTCCAATCTGGCTATGGAGATGCAGGGAAGGATTACAGGGATAAATTCAGGTTTTGTTAAGCAAGCGTAGCTTTTCCAAACCAAACATAGACAGCTTTCTCGCAGCATAAACATGCATACAAGAGGTCTCCTGTTGGAAGGACACATCCCCTTGTGCAAGAGATGAAAGCACTGGGTGCCATGCACAGCCCCGGTGCCTTTAACTCCTGTGTTGTATGTTGTTTGCCTCTCCAGGCCAGCTGTGCCAGAGGCAGCGAGATCGCTCCAAAGCTGGAGAGAATCATCTAGATTTGTTTCCCGCGCTAAACGGACAAGTACTAGTTTACTTAGTGATTATTTTCCGTTTCACTCACATTTTGCTGCACTTAAGCTGCTTCCTTTGCTTAGTCATGTTCTCTTCTGGCAGAGGTTTCTCTGAAAAGAGAGCCGATTCTAGAAATTAGCTAGGACAGAAACTGTTGGGTGGGTGTATTACAACACTTGCAGGGACAAGGAACTGATAAGAAAACAGCTTTGTTTACTAACTTTTTTCTATCCAGAGCAGAAAACATGATGCTGGGGCCTGGTTTTGATCTTCCTAAAGTGTTTTGAGCTAGAAACTAAAGGATATTCTTAGCTGTCTTTATGCCAATGCCTTGGGGTTAAACACCATGGAATAACAGGACCCTCAATTTCATGGCATCAACTGTTCTCAGAAGGTTTTACCATTTTCTTGGTGTTCCTCTGTCCCACCAGCCCTGCCTCTGAGTGGCTCACCTGCTCACCCCTTGGGTTACCCGTTTCTCTTATGTTGAGCTCCTAGTAATGAACCAGCCACCCTTTTCTCTTACCTGCCCTTGAGCCACCCCACTTTATATACAAAACAGGTTTTATGAGGCATAGATATGCCCTTTTTGGGTGGACAGACCAGATCAGGAGCTTTGCTTACCATCCTGCCAGGAGGTGGCTCTGCCTAGCCATGCCCAGGTGGCAACAGAGCCACAAACCAAACACCCTAAACCAATAATTCTAGGGAAAAGTGAGGGAAAGAAAAAGGTAACTCGATTAGAGCATTCATGACAGTAAAGCTTTTGTGGCAGAGAGGTATGAATCTGGATGGAAAAGTGTATATACGACTGGGGCCACATCAGGGCAAGCAAGGGTTGGGAAACCATGCCAAAAGCTGAGCTGCTGAAGCATCCTGACAGCTCTGAAAGATGATGGTGGAGAGTGACCATCCCCTGGGAGCCTCCTCAGCTGGAGATTCAGAGGGGAGAAAAGGTCTCTTAGGAGGCAACCGGCTCCACTGAGCTTCAGCTGTTTGACAGAGGCTTAGATCAGCCCTTCTCAATGCAATGTGGCACGTCCATCAAAACAACAACAAAAAAAACCAACTCAAAAACCCAAACAAGTGAGTGAGTGCAAAAACCCATTGGCATTCAACCATGCCCTTAACATTTGCCAGCAGCCTCTCACCACGCTTCTGTCTGTACATCCTGCCATTTGCCTGAGCTCAGAGCAGTTTCATTTCAAGCCAACAGCAAGCACTGCCCTGGGCTGGGGGGACAAATGCCTTCAGACGCAGCCACTCCCTGGCACAGAAGAAGAGGCATCAGCTATTTCCCCCTAGCCAGCTAATACCAGCAGTAAAATTAGTTGAATCTGTAGCTTGGAAATTAAGTTCCTATGATTTGCCAAACTGGTCAGACTGGAGGTTTAAACATCCCCTTCTCCCAGACAAGGGCAGACACTAAAAACAAACCCTCAGGAAGCATTCAAAGGAATTTGCTTGTGGGGCAGGAGGTCTTTGCTGATGGAAGCCCAAACCAGAGGATTTACAACAGGGACTGGGCTCAGAGGACTCTCCAAACTTGCTTCTAATAGTCTCACCTGGTAAAGTTCTCGGTGCACTAGCCTTCCCACATCTGTGGTAGATGGTCTCTGTGCTATCAAAGAATCAGAATAGTTAAAGTTGGAAGATCATCTAGTTCCAACCCCCTTGCCACAGGCAGGGACACCTCCCACTAGACCAGGTTGATCAAAGCCCCATCCAGCCTAGCCTGAAACACCTCCAGGGATGGGGCAGCCACAGCTTCTCTGGGCAACCTGTTCCAGTGTCTCACCATCCACACAGGAAAGAATATCTTCCTGAGATCTAATCTAAATCTCCCTCTTTCAGTTTAAAACTGTTATCCCTCATCCTGTCACTCCAACCCCTGTTAAAGAGTCTCTCTCCATCTTTCCTGTAGCCCCCTTCAGGGACTGAAAGGCTGTTATAAAGCCTCCCTGGAGCCTTCTCTTTTCCAGGCTCATTCCTGGAGAATCCCAGGACAACCCCAACTTTCTCAGCATGTCCTCATAGAAGAGGTGCTCCAGCCCTCTGATCATCATCTATCAGGCCTCCAACAGGCTCTTTTGCTTCTCCCTTCATTCCCCAGTAAACAAATAAAGGCAGGCTCCCGCTCAGCCTTGTCTATTCTGGGATCTCTAGCAGTCCTACCAATAATCACTCTTATAAATGTTTACACTGATAGGAGACTAGCCCATATTGTACAGAGATAATAACAGTACAATTTGATATTCATGAGGTGCTGATGATCTCTAAATATAGAAACAGAGTAATTATTGCTGGCATTACAGGCTGGATTTGAAAAAGCAGATAAATGTAGAAATGGATACGCTATTTATTGCAGCTTCAACAGTAACAACAGGAAAACTGTCTCCCTGGATTAGGCAAGGACCAGACTGCAGAAGCCAGAGCTCATGGCAGAGGGGTGAAGGGCTGTGGTGCCCTCCCAATGGAAAGGACATGCAGAGCTGAAGAAAAAAAAAACCTGAAAATGCACTTAAAACCAAGCTCACCCCAATGCATGCAACTCTGCAAGATGGCAACGAAGCAGGTTGACTGTTCCAGGGAAACCTATTGTGACTGGAGAAAACACCTGCAGGCTTTCCTACCAAAACCCCTTAAGGAAAGGCAAAGCATTGGACCACCACAACCAGTACACGTCTGCAGCCGGAGCAGGCTGCCAGGGTGCAGAGCAGGCTGACTTTGATTCATTTTAGAAACATTTAGCTCTCACTGGAAACAACAAAAATAATGAGTTTCTGATAAACAGGCTGCTGGCTGACTACAGAGTCCTTCAATACACGTGCAGGCACTCAACGCCAGGCGTGCAAGTTCGTACCACTGAGGAATTTTCTGGCAGAATCTCTCTTCTGCTGAATGCTGTGTATGTTGAGAGGGGGTGTGTGTGTGTTTCCAGCCATGTCCTTCTCCCAGTCTCTAATGGGTGCCAACAAGGTTAGGTACCTAATGATTGAAAAGATACCCATCTGTCTGGAAGAGCAGCCTTTGTAGTTTCCCCACAGCAGCTGTACCCACGGAGCTGAATAACTCAATGTCTGGGCTGCTAGAGTCATCCAGCATCTAACGCTTTTTCATGTTTTGTTTGTTTCTCTCCCATCCCTGTGAGGAATCTCACCCCTGGCTGGTGCTTCCACGTCAGACAGAAACAGATTTGCTTCAACTTGGACCTCCACCATCACTGCGCTGAACAAAGCACTCACTGGCTTCTGCTGCTGTAGAAAAACACATGTGGACTGTAATCAGGCTGTTGTCCCACAGGCATCAAAAGAAGTGAAGCCTTCAAGCCGAACAGGGCAGAAGCTGTAGGTTCATCTGTAGGTTTGGTTGTTGTATGGCTTTTGACAATGGTTTCCTGAAGCGACATAAGGAGGAGATAATAGCTACCCACAACTATAAGATTTTGGTCCGAAAGTTAATTGCAAAGAGGATGTTTCTAAGAGCAGTAATTCCTAAATCAATCTCCTTATTAAGAGATTCTGCAGTCCTAAGAGTCAAGAAGCAACCTGAACTTTAAATTTCTACAAGGTTTAGGGAACCGATGCTTGCATGTGAACTTCACACACTCATGAAGTACCAAAATTATTCACGTGCTCTGCTGCTAATCCTCCCCTTTCTATATCTTCTCTAGGCATACTACTAGCTGAAAGGGGAAAGAAGAAAAGAGAGAAGGGGAGAAAAAAAAATCTGAAGAATTGCAAGTGAGAAGACTATGGAGGTAACACTGCGTAGCACGGATGTGGTGTTTAATATGTTCCTGTAATATACAAATATACAAATATTGACTAAGCCTTGAAATATATAGTTAATTGAAGTGGATTATTCTGTGTTATTGGAGCAGAGGGAGTAAAAGTTCTCCAAACATCTACAGATTTTTGTCAGACAACACCTCAGAGATTTTACTTAAGGATTTACAGCTGGGGAAACCAAAGCACTAAGAAGATACATCGCTTGGCCAAGGACCCACAGCAAGTCACTGGCATGATTTCCATAGGAACTCAGAGATGTTCTCAGTCACCAGTGTTCTCAGATGAGAAAGGCCTTGGTTAAACTGGACACACACAGGATTTCAAACTAGTAATTTCTAGCAGCTTGAGCTTTGTGACTTTGGGGGACCTTTCTTGCTGTGCTTGGCTCTGTATCAATAGAGTGGAAAGAAATGACTGACTGTGACTGAGCCAGTGTCACTGCCTCGAGGTTATGGTGACTTGGCAAATGGACCCTCATCCCTCAGACAAGCTCCAGGCTTGTCTGCACCAAGTCAGCTCCCACACTGACAGACGCACCAGACATTTTGCTTAAATAACTGGTGGGGGATGTTCTCGTTGTTGAACATGTGTTTCAGTTGGACAGAAACCACTGAGCTTGTAGGGAATCTGCGCTGTGGCAAAGGCAAATCAGAATGGTATTTTTTAATTAAAAAAAAAAAAGAAAGCATTTCAAGCATAGTTTGTACTCTGCTTGGGGATGCTGAGCCATGACAGCAGCTGTTGCTTCTCTACTTGTTCTTAAGCTATATATTGCTCTCCTAGCAGGTAAGGATGGAGGCAGAGCACTACATGCTCATCCAAAGCCCCACATGGTCTATTCAGGTTGAAAAAGAAATGTCAAACTGCTTCAGAGCTGGAGGACAGAGATGTCCACCCAGTTGCTTGCAGGTCTGCAAGGGCCTTGGAGGACCTCTAGGGGTTCCAGCTCATGACACTAAGAGAAGTTGGTATGCTGTCAGGAGGCTTGGATTCACTATAAGAGAGGTGCTGCTGGGAAATTTGTAGGCTCTACAAAACAAAATGTTAAAAAAATGCAGCTCTGAGGCCTGCTACTATAAGCTTTGTGAAGCAAAGGCAAATCACCAGTCTCTAGGGACAATGCTAAATTTTGCATAAGGGAAAAATGTGACATTAATCCAGAACCTCCAGATTTTTCTAATTCCCATTTGGTCACAGTTCAAGGTTGTGTTTCCCAATTGGAGCTCTTTACTGTTGGGATTCTTTTCCCCCACAAAATATGATTTTTGTCCTGATGAAGTCAGTGATTGGAATTTTCTATTCAAGAAGCTTTTCTTCTCGGTCTGTAGGCCTAGCAATTCAGTGAGTCTGAAGGTCACCAGCATCCTGTGGTGACAGTCAGGGTTTCTCACCAAAAAAACAGTTCTCTGTGCGTAAGACCTGGGTCCACCCTCACAGTTTGTTTGCATGAAACCAAGGGATAAAATGGAAGTGAAATAGGAATGACAGAAGTGTAACAGGTCCCAGGATCTACTCTTGCAGTGTTTTATTTGGTGTACATTCTCTGCCACAGGTGGTCTTGGAATAACTCATCACTGAAGCATAGCACAGAAAAGTCAGGGCACACACCAGAGAGGAGAAGGGAGGTAAGAGAACAGGATAGGCTTAGGGTGGAAATATGTGGGAAACCCAAATATTCCCTTCCTACCCAACTTGTCTTATATGGTACACAGAAGTGTGTCAGAAGCATGTCTTCACATGCAACTGCAGGTCAGTTGCTGTTTGGGACAATGAGGGTGGGAAGTGGAAATAGTGATTGTTTTTAGCTCAGATGTACACGTCCAAACCAAACCTTCACAGCTATCTTTCCTCATAACTTTTTCCACTTCCGCTACCTGCAACTCTCCCTTTGGATTGAGTGATGGAAACAGTCCTTATGGGTCATGAGAAAGAATCAGACCTCTAAACATGTTGCTATTCCTGTTTTCCAGCTCCCAGCATTCACAAAAACAGATGATTAAACGGAGTAGGCAGCAGTCGACTGATCCAGCTCTCCCAGCAGGTATGGGGAGTTCTCTGCAGAGGAGAAAGCTGCTGGAGTAGATATTTTCCCTATTGGAAGTTCCTTGTTATACTTTTCAACCAAAGCAATGCAGATGCTGCAAAGAGACATCCTTTCCCACAATTTTGTTCAGACTTATTACCATATACCTTGTCTGCATTGCCCTGCAACAAACTGAGGAGCAAATTAGCATCTCTCATACATATAACAAGGCAGTTTTAGGGTTTGATTTACCCATGGAGATAAGAGAATGGGCTTTGACTTGGATCCAGGTTTCTTGCCGTGAATAAAACAAATAATGAGCATCAACAACCGTATACACACCCACCCACCCCTTATCTAGCCTTACCCCTTAAAGAAATAGAACTGAAACTAACTATGAAGTCTGTGCCTTTCCTCCCACTACCCTTTCTGTTAGATACAGACACCAAGGTTCATTTACTGCTGATGGACAACCTCCCCTGTCAGTGAGCTGACCGGCACTTTACCTCTCTAGCATTTAGAGCCATCATGGCAGGATTATTTTCAAAGAACACAGGTGTTTTCTGGGAAAGCGTATCAAACACATAACGTCCTCATTGGCAGCTGTGGGATGTTTTAACTTGCTGCTACATTTCCATTCCCTCTGCATGCTCCAGGGAGAGGCCTGTGTGGTGAGGAGGTGATGAAACATGCACCTGGTCAGGATGGGGGAACAGGAGAAGCTGGGTAGCAGAGAGGAAGCCACAGTGCCTGTCCTGGAGCTCTCTCAGGTGGCTTCTGGAGCCGAGACATGAGAAAGTTTCCAAGTAAATCAATATTTGACTTCAGAAATGCATAAGACCTCCTGAAATTAGACTCTGCCACAGCCTTGGTCAGCAGGTCTGGAGACCTGAGAGGGCTCAGCAGAGGGTGTGTTTGTGCCAAGCATGAGCAGAAACTCAGGACAAGCACACAGAGCACCAATCTTGCAACAGCCAACAACTGACAGCAACATGGGGAAACAAGTGACACCAGCCCCAGAGACAGAACCTTAAGGAGGGACTACAGGTTTCCAAGCAGAAGTAGTCTGTCATGTCTCCACTCCCACCTCACCATGAGGACACTTCTGTCCTCCATTACCCCACTGAGACATAAAACACCGCCTGGCACCTTTGAGCACGGCCCAGCAAGACTGGTGGTAAAAATCAGCCTTTTTGAAAAACACAGCCATCCCACAAGATGTGCCTTTTGCTTCAGAAGTCCTGCCACTCTTCTCAGAGAGGCCAAAGCCATCACAGCCTTTGCTGCACACATGGGGTTAGTGCCCCCCGCTGCAGCAGCACCAGGGCTACCAGGTCTGGGTGAGGTTAACCTGCTCAGACCCCCATGTACAGATGCTTCAATGTAGTTGTTTACTTTGCATTACTCGAATGGAAAGTCAAGGTCTGGCGGCCTTGGGAAATCAACAGTCAGGATCACTCAGTAGTTAGTTCTAAGACAACACTGCAGATACAACAGTTGTGTTAGTGGTGCCCAGTGTAAGGAGAAGAGGTAATGGGCACCAACTCAAACATCGGAAGTTCCATCTAAACATGAGGACAAACTTGTTTCCTTTGAGGGTGGCAGAGCAGTGGAAGAGGCTACCCAGAGAGGTGGTAGAGTCTCCATTTCTGGAGACATTCAAAACCCACCTGGACACATTCCTGTGCAACCTGCTCTGGGTGACCCTGCTCTGGCAGGTGATTGGACGAGATGATCTCCAGAGGTCCCTTCCAACCCCAAATTATTCTGTGATTCTGTGTTAGTCACCTCTGGTAGCCCTGGGAGCAGTAAGGAGAACATAAAGCTGCTTGCAGAACTAGCAGCAGTGCTGCTCATGTACATGTGCAACTGGGAATTGTCCCACTATAAAGGGAGAGTTTAAGTCCAGCCAGACATTTTTCCTTTGTTCTTTATTTTTCTGCCATGACACAATGCAAAGAGCAATGTTATACAGATGGTCAACAATGAAGCTGTGCAATAAAAGAGAAAAGCAGTTGGCCTAAAACATCTGACAGGGATCCATCATGATTAATCAAGGGCCAGAAATAAAAGTGAAGTGACCCCCACAGCACTAAGAGGGAGAGCTGGGAGCCAATTCCCCAGCGTGTCTTATATACCATATCAAAAGGCTACCTGAAAATCCCTCACTGGAATCAGCCAAATTATTCAGGGGCCTCAGCCAACTCAAGTATCTTCTGCTTTATGAGCCTTGAGGACCCCAAGGCATGTGCACTGCTGCTATTCGCTGCAGTGGATTCAGACAGACCAGCTCTCTGCTATCTATATTTATCACGATCCCCTCAGGAAGTGCTTTGGCAGGATTTTGTAATGAAAACCCTGCCCAGAGCACTCTTTGGCATGCAGCGAGCAGCCTTAAAATAGCACAGTGACATACTGCAATAATTACTCATATTAACACTCTTCATTGTGCTCTGTGACGCTTTGTCCCCCGTCGCCTGGCTCGTCCCACCACCCAGCACGTGGTGGGACAGCAAGGAGGAGCTGCCCTTTCCTAAAAGGCAAAGTTCAGTGCCAGGCTCAGATCTGAGCCCTGGAGGACCACACAGTCCTGATGGCGGCCTCATCCATCATGCCAGCAGAGAGCCAGCACCAATGTCCCCATCTGCTTCCAGATCCAAAGTTCACAGGTGTTCAAGCAAGATATTTTGATGCTTCTCTATAGCCTATCAGTGTTGTTTGAGGAGAATCTGAACATAAATAAATGTTAAAAACCCAACCGGAGGTTACCCTTAAACCTGTATTATAAGAGCAGGCTGCTGACTTGCCAGTTACATGCTGGCTTTCAGTCTAGCCCACATTTTTGGGTTTCTAACCCCTTTAGAGTAAATCTTCCTGCACTGTGCTAACAGTACATCTCATTTTACCTTAAATAGTAAGAAATAAGTAGTTTTCAATCAGAAGAGAGATGGGGAAGTAGGGACAACTTGAAGTTCATAGAACCCTCAAAGCTTCCATATTTCTGGGAAGAAGGTTTTCTGTTAAAAAGAAAAAAACCTAACCTGCTTGAGATGCTTGAATTGTGGCTGACAGGCCAGAAGGCCGTGCTGCCATTCAGCGAGACCTGGAGAGGCTGGAGAGTTGGACAGGGAGAAATTGAATGAAATAGAACAAGGGCAAGTGTAGAGTCTTGCATCTGGGCAAGAACAAGCCCAGGTACCAGTATAGGTTGGGAAAGGACCTGTTGGAGAGCAGCGTAGGGGAAAGGGACCTGGGGGTCCTGGTGGATGGCAGGATGACCAGGAGCCAGCACTGTGCCCTCATGGGCAAGGCAGCCAATGGCATCCTGGGGTGTATCAGAAGGGGTGTGCTTAGTGGGTCGAGAGAGGTTCTCCTCCCCCTCTACTCTGCCCTGGTGGGACTGTAGCTGGAATATTCTGTCCAGTTCTGGGCCCCACAGGTCAAGAAGGACAGGGACCTGCTTGAGAGAGTCCAGGGCAGGGCTACCAAGATGATTAAGGGAGTGGAGCATCTCCCATATGAGGAAAGACTGAGGGAGCTGGGTCTCTTTGGCTCAGAGGAGACCAAGGGGTGACCTTATTAATGTTTATAAATATGTAAAGGGTGAGTGTCAGGAGGATGGAGCCAGGCTCTTCTCAGTGACGTCCAATGGCAGGACAAGGGGCAAAGGATGCAAGCTGGAACATAGGAGATTCCAGTTAAATATGAGAAAAAATGTCTTCACAGTGAGAGTGACTGAACACTGGAAGGGGCTGCCCACGGAGGTTGTGGAGTCTCCTTCTCTGGAGACATTCAACACTTGCCTGGACGCCTTCCTGAGCGACCTGATCTAGGTGTTCCTGCTCCAGCAGGGGGATCGGACTAGATGATCTTTCAAGGTCCCTTCCAATCCCTGATATCCTGTGATTCTGTGATCTTAACCATCTGCAGTGCATTTTTTCTGTTGATGATGACGAAGTGAGCTTTTGAGAAACAATCTGTTACTCATGCCTATTTACCTAAACTTGCTGTATTTCAAGAGCTCAATCAAAAATCTATCCAAGTCAGTAGAAAGAATCCCAAAGACTTCAATGGGATTTGATTAAAATCTCAAGTCCTGTAGGACTGCGTTCCCCACCATCATGGTCCACATGTTGCAAGAAGACACAGTCCTGTAATTACAGAGGCCAGGATCTCTGAACAGACACTGATGTAGCTGCTTAACTATGGCTTCATGAGAAGAGAGAACACTGCAGCTCCATGGATGTACTCTGATACAGGGAAAGAAAAGTTACGGCATCAAGGCTCCTTTCAACCTTCATTTTCAGGGGGAGTGCTGTAACCTTGGGGAAAAATAGCACCCAATAATACACATTGCTTCATTTGCTGCAGGTAGATGATGAAATCGTGGTGGAAGACGTGCTATGTACATGATCTGTATGTGCTACTCCTTTGTATTTCCATAGTGTTATCTAAGGAGCTCCAAGCCCTTCCTGAAGCTTAGCCATCCCTAGTAGGGATTTAGGACCATGCTGACATCTCTCCAGTGTCCCCCTTTTTGGGCTCAATGAATTCAAAGACATAAAGAGTTACTAGAGCATTCCCAACCAGCAAACCATGACGCAAGGAACCACAGCAAACAGAATCAACGCGTAAGGCTATTTTTTTTCATTAAGAAAACTCATTCAGGCCACATGAATTAGTGAATGTGTTCACAACCACTTCTGTAGCTATGATGCCATGGAAAAATGCTATTCCAAGAAAGCATCTGGCTATATACAACAGGCTCCAATTAAGCAATTCTACACTCTTGTCAAACTGCAGAACATCTTCCAGAACACATCAAATGACATTTTCCAAAGCTGCCTTACTCTAGCGTGTCATCAAATCTACCCTGAAAGCACAGCTCAGCAACGAACTCAGTATCTGAATGTGTAACGGGTTAGGTATCTGCCAAACGTATCGTCACCAGCAAACAATGCACTAGTCATATGGATATATTTTTTTTTTTTGCCATGCACCAGCCTTTTTTAAAACTTTCTCAATTCATTCTGTGGTCTCCAGGACCTTCTGCCAAGGTCACCATTCATGGCTGAAAGGGCTGCTCACTGAGTAATGAACACTAACTTCTCTGGAGACTTTTTTGTAAGCTGTAATCAAACATAATCTTGTTAATTGCTTATGAATACTTGATGCATTAACAAGAGGAACTTCAAATAGATAGATAGATAGATACATACATACATACAACCAAGCACAACTGAGGAAGGCAAAGCTTAGACATTAGCACCATACAAGGATTCTGTTGATGACTTTTCTATCAAAGCCAGATCTGATTAGTGACATGGGGAAATATTTTATTTGGAATAAAGCTTTTGCTTCAGAAGGCAGTGCCTCAAATGCAGTGCTTGGTGGCTACTCCTGTTCTAGCACAAATTCTTGCCTGTGAGAAGAAATCAACAATAGGCTCTTGCCCCTAATTACTGCTCTAGATCTAGCTCTCTGATGAAAATTCACTTCTAAACATCTTATTTTGAACCAGACTGGCTTGGTTAGTCACAAACACTTCTCCTTTGATGCACAACTCCCTAGGTCACAGACTGGCTTATCATACTCAAAAGAGTAAGAGGTCTAAGGAAGCAGTCAGGAGAAAGCAGGACCTCACTGAATCAAAGCAATGCATTCACATAGCATCCCACTCACCCATAACATTGGGTTATTCGAGCTTGTGGAAATGCTGATACTTAAAACTCAGTAGTCAGCTCAACAATTAGCAGGGATAGCTCTCAACCCTATCTTACCATGGCCTCTGACTGAACAGAAGTTGATGGTACAGCTGACCAGACTGCCACTGAGTTAAGCCACAGGTGAGGTCCCCTCTGCTCACTTAAAACTGTGACCTGAAGAAATTCAAGAGTATTTCACAAAACTCCATGTACATATAAAGCATCTCCTGCCAGCCCCTTGCTACACACAAGACCAGGCATTTTAAATGTCTTAGAACATTGCTTCTCATCAAGTGTGCAGAGAGCCAACTTCTAGTTCCCAGAAGGAAAACCAGAGGGTGCAGTGATGGAGAACAAAGAGCATCTACCAAAGGCTTGCACATTTCTCTCTTTTCCCCTTTGAGACACTGGCACAATAGTCCTTTAGACTCCTGGAGTGCCCAGAGAGTAATGGGTACTAGAGCTTCAGAAGAGGATTGGATCGTGGTCCTGGAGAAGAATAAAACAGATCTCTAGGTCTCTTCTCCTTGTTTATACTACTTCTGTAACTTACGTTAACGGGTTTTTCTAGGTATACCACAATCCCTATTACATTCTTTTTCCATTGCTATTGCAAATTATACAGCTTCTCCCCGTAAGCTCATAAAGTTCTTTCTAAAAGCTCATAAAATTTCACCTGTGTATGTTTATGGCTCTCAGGATATGAACTAAACTCAATTGATTTAGCTACATTTACCACTGCTGAACTCCACGCAGTATTTCACCACACTACCTTTTCAGGAGGAAATTCCTCTTGTTGAATTCTTCCAGCACAGTCACTGAATCCAGAAGACTGACCCAATTTCCCACCCTTTTTGTTGGAAACCCAATACAGTTTTGCCTTAGGATGTAAAGAAGTGCATCTACACTGACAGCTTAGTTCTTTACCTTTCTCCCAGGCCCTAAGTCTGTGATCATCCACACCACAGGTTCATAGGATCATAGAATAATTGGGGCAGGAAGGGACCTTTAAAGGTCATCCACTCCAATGCCCCTGCAATAAGCAGGGACAACTTGAATTAGATAAGGTTGCTCAGAACCCCATCTATAACCTGACCTTGAATGTTTCCAGGGATGGGGCACATACTACCTCACTGGGCAACCTGCTCCTAGCTTGCCTGAAGTACTTCCTTCAAGAAGGAAAAATGAGCACAGGTGATAAGACTGTTATGCCCTGTTTCCCATGAGGCAGAAAGTGCTGGTGTGGAAGGCCCCAGCCTTCATCCCTTCTCCTGGGATGGTCCTTCAGTGCTCCTCTGGGACCCTCCACACTAGTATCTCTTGAATATTCACCCACAACCACCCAGAGCATGCAACACATACTACTAGTGTCATGTTATGAAAGCACCAGACTGTCTGGTTATGCTTCTTCAAGCATAATGTGCCAAGGCCATAACTTGTGGGCCAGAAAACACCAAAGCCAAGAACCATGGGTCCAGCCAGGCAGCTCCAGAGGGAGCCAGTCTCTGGCAGTATTGACACCTGTGGTCTGCAGAAACCCTGAGAGGTGACTTCCTTCAATAACAGATACAGCCAATGAGCAAGTTCAAATGCCAAACCCAGCTGCAACAAGTACTCAAAGCCACAGCTGCACCTTGCAAACCTCAGCTCTGAAAAGTCCAAGAGGCTTCCTTGGTCCAGCAAACCTAAGTCAGGTCTCTCTTGGTCTTGTCAAGGCTGGACAAAGTACTTAGTGAGCAGAAGACCAACAGCAACTGTGCCTCTAATGCTGACAGAAATTAACACCCATAAAATAACATGGTAGCCAGGTATAAATTCAAAAATCCCCTGTTTATCTAAACACATTTGAGTTGCCATGATTTCTTTTCCCATTTTAGACAAGACTATGCAAACAGTTTTGGTCTCTAGCCCTTTATTTCCTTTATGGCTGGAACATGAAGTGAATCAACATTTCAGGACCTCCAAAATATTTTGATTTGCTTTTGGTATTTGCTTATAAAAATGATTGGAGTTTGTGGGAGTGGAAGAGCTGGGTTATTTTCTGCTGTTTGGGGAAGGAATGAATTTGCAAGAGATACAATAAGAACTGGCTCCAGCCTTTCCAACTTTGTGGTTCATTCTCCCTCTTTCATAGTAAATTGTTGCACTGGGATGGAATGATCCAGCACTGCTTGACTTCCCACAGCCTAGTGACCCTGAAGCAAGCATTGAGCCTTGGCAGCCCCACGCCTTGGCAGCAGCCTGACCTCCACAGAACAAGCACAGCTCCTGTCTCACACATGACTTGTAGGTCCCACAGGAGGAAGATCAGTGCCAGTGGCCACGCAAAGGAATCCTGAATGATGGACAGGGACCACCATCCACTGTTCCTGACAGGGAGGCAGCAGGTCCCGTTACCACTGAAAGCAGAAAGTTGATTGAGTTCTGTCAAGTGTGTTGCACAGGATTAAGTCTGATAAAGGAGATAGTGGTGGTGTCAGAAATCACCCCAGTGTGGAAGCTTCTGCTTTTGCTTCTCGTAAGAGCTAAAGAAATTATGCACTTGTCCTAAGCAGAGAGATCTGAAACAAGGACTGGGCTGAAAGCAAGACTCCAGATACAAACATCCTTGAAGGTTAGGAGAGGAGACCCTCTCCTAAGATGGGCCATGTTAACAACCTCTCTATAATGGCCAATTTTAAGTCCTAGATTCCAAGCAGAAATGATTTTGAGAACATTACATCTAGATGCAGATCTTTATTTAGCAGGTTTCACCTGTGGGAAGTTACTGATGCGGCACAACAGACCTCAGAATTCACTGTTTTTCTCCAATATCACAAGCACTGAAAGACCTCAATAAAAAGACTCTCACCCAGGATGTTTTAAAGTGAGAAGTAAAATCAAACATGGAACTGCCATATACAGCAGACAGTGCGCATGAAAAGCAGCATGGCACTTCTATTAACAATCTCAGACTTCTGGTCATGCTCCATGGAGGCAGGTGTTTCAGTGCCGTCTCCTCTGCTCATTTTGTATTGTTGTTTTAAAGACCCTCTCATTTTATTTAGGGAAGAGATTGATTTGCCTTGATAAACAGACCAACAGCCCTTTTCTAAGAGATCACACAGGCAGTTGTACCTTGAAGCAGGAGGCCAACCACACTCATCAGGTCACAGTGAGGTGCGGCCACCAGCAGTGTGGGTGTAGGAGGAAATCATCACCTCCTGCTCCCCAGGCTCTCAAGGAAAGACTCTGGAGTCAGAGGTGCTATATGTACCACAGCACCGATATGATGGTTATCAGCAACTTGGTCTGGGTGCCTGGCTATGTACACCTAAAGAGAAGTCGTAGTCCAACTCTGGCTGCTCTTCACAACGCCCTCGCTGGAGGTTATCACCTCCTCAGATCTGCTCCCTGAGCTACTCATAGGAATGTTGCCTAAGCCACTTCTCTCAAAAAAACTTCCTGCTCACACAAATATGGTTCAAATTGCTTGGGGACTTTTGCAGTTGGCCACACCATAAGCAGATCCAAAGGAATCAAAATATTTAGGGGGGAACAGTGATGGGCAACTAGATACAGTAATTTCTTAGCAAGCAGGGGTGCGGCTGGAAAAACACGTATGTGCACAGACCTGGTACCATCGCCTCAGCCGCTGCTCTTCATTGTGTCCTCCTGCAGGCATCTCCATTCATATTGGCAACCTGCTCCTGCTTCAAGCAAACATCCATGTCCTGAGTCACTGCTGCAAACAGCATCATATGCACAGGATGCACCCAGCTGCATCATCTGCTGTAGATGTGGTTATCTTGAGCAGGGTGGGCACCAACATCTTGGCATAGACTGCAAGATTAACCAGTGCTTGTCTATCAGAGTTAGTCCCAGACCCAGATGTGCTTTCCTAACAGAACTATAGGTCCCACATCCTATCTCCTTGTCACCAACAGAATTTCTATCTGCCGACAGACATGTATGCTCTCTTGGTGCTCCAAGCCAGCTGGACAGGAACCAAGCCAACCAGGGCTAGGTGGCTTTTGGTCTGAGCTGGCTCACATCTCCATGGCTCAGGGTGTAAATGCCTCTGTCTGCAAGAGGCCATGGAGGCAAAAAAAGCAAGAGGCAGAGAGAGTGTGGTGCAGTAGTGTTAGTCTCTTAGAAAGCACCTAACAATCCCTGCAACGAGAGTTTCTGAGGAAAGTTAGACTCTCGTCACCTTGTTCTCCCTGCACTTCCAATCTGTCCTTCTTTACTGACAGCTGTTTTCAAGCTGGAGACAGGTGAACAAATAAGCCTGTGGTATCTGAAGCTTTGGTAAGTAGTGTTGCTTATATTAAAAAGACATAAATAAATAAATAAGAATTAGTCTCTTTCTCCATTTTTAAATCAGCCCAAACAATAAATAAATAAATAAATACATTTTCTCCTTTCAGTGGAAACTTCTCTGACACATTCAGGTTAATAAGTCCATTTGACTGATCACTTGTCACTCACCTTCCCATTTCTTAATCACTTCCTTGTCTCACAGCCACCCTGGCTGAAGACTGATGATGGCTTCTAATAGCTGCTGCAACCTCCTTGCTCCCGCCAGCAGCAAGCATGGCACAAAGCACCGTGATCACTGGTGCTGGGGCTTCAAGTCAGGGTGGCCATGACTTGAAACCCAGCTGGAAATAGGGCCTTCTCCTGGGGTCTGTACATGTTTTTACCCTAGTAACAGCCTCATTTTCAGAGCAGTGGAGGAAATTCTACAGTGATGCTTTGCAAAGAACGGTGGGTTTAAAGCAGCACCTCCTGCAGGGCATGTCTCCATGGGGTGGGTAAAGGTCAGCCCCACTGCTGAACTTGGAGACCTAAATCAGCCTTATGGCTCTCTGACTGGGGAGGAGTGTGTGCAAGCTGTCTCCAGGTGGTGTGTCTTGTTTGAGGAACACCTATGGGTGAAGCAGGAGTCACCACAGAGCCTCTGCACACAGCACCAGAAGGTCATGACCCAATCTACAGCCACTACTAGCTTGATGAACAGCTTGATGGAGCAGTCAAAGCTCTGCCCAATTATTACTTGCCCACTGCAGCTGCAGTCACAGACGATCACTGCAAAGGTAAGGTGGGGTGGGGTGGGCCGGGCTGGGCTGGTGGTGTTGGGAGACTCCCACAGGCATTCTGCCTGCTCCATCAGTGGGTGGGTGCCTGTTAGGGCAACACTGCTCCTCATCTACCCTGCCCAGGGCCCTGGGCACGATTTCACACACATTGTTCCCATTTCAACAGGCCCCGTTAACAAGGGGAAGAAGCAGGTATTATGGGGGGAAAAAAAAAATCTGGATTTTATGAGAATCGAGCTCTGCTTTGTTAGAGGCCATCCAGCAGTGGAAAACATGAGTGAGAAAGCGCAGGGAGGTGGAGCAGCACCCCTGTACTATTGCTCCAGGGTAATGCCAGCTGAGCCATGCTTCAGTCACCCAAATAAGCAGGCAAAGATGGACCAAGCTGCTGCCTCTGATCATGATCTGGCTGAAGGACAACAGCATTTTCCAGGACAAAACAAGTATGGTCTACCCTAGCCACGAGGAACTGCACCATCCATGGGTGGTTTTCTTGAGGGCTGTATGCAGAAACACTCCCATGCAGCAGCTGAAGAGACAGAGCTGCCAGAGACCTGTCTGAATCCTGTATGCGTCTAATCCTTGCAGCATGTTTTTTCTTGCTGCGCTCATTACACCAGAGACAGAGGCTTTTCATTTCAAGCAACCCACCATTTAACACACCTTGGTAAATCCACTATGGCATCAGAATGAGAGTTTGGGGATGCCCAGTCCCAGAAGCAATGCTGGTGACTCTGCTTCATGACTTGATTTGATTGGTTTTATTACACTTCCCTTTCCATCCTTCCCCTGAAGTCCCAGATGGGGAAGTGGGACACCTGCCCAGGAGCGCACTCTGAGAAAAGGGAAGTCCCTCCCTCGGAGACAGGGCTGTGTTTCTGCAGCACATTCATTTAACTTTCCCCATAAGAGAGGCTGACAGAATAGAGTGGGGACTTCTTTTCAGCCTTACTGACAAGCAGACCTGCCGAAAAAAAAAATTCAGCCTACCCAAACCCAAAAGAGTCTGAGAATTTCCACATTAAATTTAAACCCAAACCTGGATTATTTTTTTCCTGAATGGCTTCTGTCTTTTTCACTCAACTAAACCAAGCTCCCCAGCCTCAAAAATCACAGTTTCTGACCACAACTCGGACCCAGTTCAATGGAAGAGAACACTCCTCTGTGCGGGAGGAGTCACAGCACTGAGGACAAGCACGAGTGGAGACAGAGACTTCTGCAAAACATGGCTACGCTTCAGTTCCTCTCCTGTACCCAGACATTTGGGCTTGTACCTCGTTTCATTTCAATTTTCCTACACCACTTCTCGTACTCAAATGAACGCAGAGTACTCGTGGCCATCTCAGTAAAAGCCCTTATGTGTAAGTTGCCCTGGAGCCAGGGTGAAGACACTTCTGGTGATTGGAGTTATCTGATTTCAGGTACCCACGCTGAGGTTTCAAAGGGGCCACTTCAAAGCAGGCCGTGTAACGTATTTAGAGCTGAGATTATGAAAAATCCCAAGCGCCTGGAAAAAAAAAAAAAACAAACAAAAAAACCCCCATCATGTGTCCTCTGAAAATTGAGGTTGGTCATGTTACACACATCACAGGTGAAAACAGAGCAAAAAAACAAGGATGTATCCAACAAGGTTTTGCAAGCTAAAGTTGATTGCTTTTCTTTTAAGGTTACTTGGGGCAAAGAACAATATTAAACTCTTACACCTTGACCCTTTGCAAAAAAAGCGTTTATAGAAGTGCCTGAATTATTTCTCTCTCCTCCTTTTTCCTCCCATTAAACAGTGAAGTTTTACCTGTCAGTCCACAGAGACCGTGTGACGATGTGATGAATGGGAGAGCTGCAATGTGCTACAGCAGCTATCGCCACGGATAGACCTTTGCTCTTTTTGGTTGAATGGAACAGCATTTACAAGACTTCCAGCGAGCTCCATCTCCTAGAGAGACCTCAGCCTACTTGAATGGACCGGAGTCCTCCAACAAGGACCTAGAGCACCACAGCCACCCAACAGGCAGCATACTGCTAACCTAAAAATGAGCAGAACAGAAAAAAATAACACCTGAAAAAGAGGAATACAGGCACTTCAGGTGGTACAGCTACAAACAAGAAATACAGCTCACTCCCTGTCATACATCCTATATCATCTTTACTGGCAATTCCTAGATTATCATTATCTTTGTCATCTAGAAGCAAATGCAATAACGCTAGTTATCCTTATTTTGGTCCACCCTTCTTTACAAGCCCCTTCTTTTCTGATGGCCAGGAGCTTGTGGCTACCAGCTGGGGAAGGGGCTGCAGGAGGGACACCCATGGGAATGATGCCCCACCTCGCCATTGCCCACTTCCCTAAGATCATCCCAGGCTGCGCTGGAACATTGCCACGCTGCCACCATTCTGTCTCTCACAGTTTTGAGATGTGCTGCCACGGTGCTGGGAGACAAATCTCTCCCAGCAGAGTTGGGCCTGGACCTGCAACCTTGACTATTTTTAGCCACATGCTGCATAATGCAGAAGATGATGAACATCTGCAGCACATCTCCATTAGTCAGCCTTTTCCAGGTGCTCAATGAAGGAATTAGGGAGCCAGAGACAGAAGAAAGGCTGAGATCAAACACTGAGCAAGGGAGGCTGTTTGCTGGGCCTTTCAGTAAAGAACTCTGTATATTTTTCATTTCAAAACCACCATAATGGAGCTAGATGGAAAGGGACCTTTGTTCCCTCTGAGCTGGAGGGACATGGACCCATCAGTCTCCTTCCCCGAGGTGCCCATGCTGCCCAAGACATGCAGGCACTATGTCAGGATGATGGCTTCTCCCCTAGCTTCCCCCATCCCATGACCAGCTCCCCAAACCCACTTTGCGCTTGCAGTCCTAGCAGGGGTGGACCACAATAAGAGGTTCTGAGAGCTTGTCAAGGTTTTCAGATGGGGACCATAAGGAACATCTCCAGCTCCCCCTGTTTTCCCTCACTGCACTAGTAGCACACCCTGGGCACATCACACCAGCCATGGGGTGAACCTCTACAGGTGTCCAAAGCTGTGGGGAAGGTGCTAGCACTCCAGATGCCATCAGAAAGATGTCACATGTAAGTCTTAAGGAAGAGCTAAAATGCATTGGAGATTATCAAATCAGCAGGAGTGCTGAGTGACAAAGGCTTAGCCTGTGCTGTAGGGGCCCGATACCTGCCACCCAGCAGCTCAGCCCAAGCTGGTATGTAGACTGAAGCAGCAGGTCTTGTTATTAAAAAATAATTCAGAGTAGCAGGTTCTTTTTCACATGAGAAAATGAAAATGATGATGTGGACTCACGAACGTCTACACTTTGCAAGAATACACTTTCATTTCATACACTTCACTCATTTGATCAGAGGGCTGGAACACCTCTCCTATGAGGACAGGCTGAGAACGTTGGGGTGGTTCAGCCTGGAGAAGAGAAGGCTCCAGGGAGACCTTATAAGCAAATTCCAGTCCCCAAAGGGGGCTACAGGAGAGATGGGAAGGGACTCACGATCAGGCAGGGGAGCAATAGGACAAGGGGGAATGGTTATAAACTGAAAGAGGGAGTTTTAAATGAGAAGCTAGAAAGAAATTCTTTCCTGTGAGGGTGGTGAGACACTGCAAACAGGTTGCTCAGAGAAGCTGTGGCTGCCCCATCCCTGGAGGAGTTCAAGGCCAGACTGGATGGGGCTTTGAACAACCTGGTCTAGTAGGAGGGGATGGAACTGCATGATCTTTAAGGTCCCTTCCAACCCAAACCATTCTAGGAATCTTTAGGTTTGAGAGCTAAGGGCAAATTCTGGGTGGTCCTGTTCAAACACAAGAGGGTACACAGGCACACCTCCAGGCAGCCTGCATCCTGAATGCGCAGGTTTAAACCGAGTTCAAGAGCAGGTTCTTCATCAGCAGAGCCAGGCTCTGGGCTGGCAAACCCAGTACAGTGCTACCTATGGAAACCACTGGCCCACCTCCTGCTCCAGACTGGGATATTGCTGGTTGGATCCTTGTCTGAGGTCTGACACTGAGAGGGGTTTTAGAGGAACCCCTTGCAGATGAGGGGGTCACACCATTTCTGGTGTGTAAGGGTGTAACTCTGCAGAAACCCAAGGATCTGGGCTGATTTACACCAGCTGCAGAGCTGGTTACTGAGAAGCAGCACTGCTTTGCTCCATTTTTTTTTCCTGTTTTGTATAATGTCAGGGGAGCAAATCAAGGCCGTGTGAGGCTCCGAGCTAACTCACTGACTGTGATTTAGGAAATGTGTAGAAATGCAGACAAGTGTGATTACCGAAGGGACCAGCCTCTTCTGTGACTGGGGCCAGTAGGTCAAATATGGTACAAAAACCCCTACCACCAAGCCTGAAACAAACTGCTACAGATCAACCTATTGCTAAAAGAAGCTTCCTCCCAGGCAGTGGTTTATATCTTGATGCCCACAAGTTCATGCTACCTGAAATATCCTTCATTTTGTGTTGTTATTAATGCTGTGCTTCCTCCCTACTCTCAGAAAGGCCAAGCTAGAGGTGATAAAGTTAAAGCACTAACCAAGGTGAAAGCCAGGCTTGAAGGTGGGAATGAAGGGGTGGCTCAGCTTGGGCAAGGCAGGAATATTCCCATTAGCATAGAAAATGGGAGCTGTATAGTCAGCGAGATCGTTTCACACAAATGTCTCATCAGATGTTCCCAGCAGGGTTGGTGGACCTCCAGGTTCTGTGGCAGATCCACATGCAGGTCAATAACAGCCACCAGTGGGACTTCCCATCTGCAGCAGCTTCTCTCTCTCAGGGCATTGTTTCCTCAGCCCTGATGACCGATGGCTGAATCAGGGAGCTGGGAGAAAGGAAGCACTGTGGCCCCAGCACATCTCTGCATGCAGTACCCCAGCTCTGTGTTCAACAGGGACTTCCTCAGCCAACTTTCCTGGCCCTCCCACCTACAGAGGGAGCAGGAAAGGGGGAGCCTGATGGCAAAGGAGAATCCAGGACTCAAATTCAAGCAGCTGAAAAAAAAATTGGATCACAGCCTTCACCATCGCATGCTGGAATTGTTTGTTTATCTTCCTACTTCCTCTATAAAACAACTCATCCCAGCTGGGTCATAAGGAAAGGAACAATAGCCATATATTTTTAGGATCTATCTGTGAATCACTGGTGACCAGTTTTTCCATTTTGTCACTCAGACCATATTGTCTTAGCAAAAGACCCTGCGAAGCAATCCAAGGCATGACTGTGCAGCAAACGAGTAGTCCTGGCAGTCAGGGATCTCCCCAAGCACCCGCCAGCCCCAGCCCTGCTGGGTGGCATCGTATTTGTACTACCACCAAGAAGAAAAACACTGCAGGGACCCACCAAGTGGGTTATAGCCATAGAAGTTATGCACAACCTGCCAAAGGGTTTGGACATACAGATGTCCTACCTGCGATAAAGAAGGTTTTTTATTTATTCCCCCCCTTTTTTATTTTTTTAAAAATTAAGGGTGCCTCTCTTCTAGGTAGAAATCAAACAAGTTTTTTTTAGCAAAGCTTTTATTTTCTCTCCCCTATTACAGCATCCTTGACCACACAATGCAGGGACAGAACCCATGAGAGGCGAGTGCCTGGAGTGACAAGCAAGCTGCCTGCTCATTAAGATTCATAGGTTAACAATGCAAATACACAGCCTAAACACAGCGTGTGACAGAAAGTCCCAGTCCAAATACAGCAATATGGTACCTCAGGGGACTGTCAGAGGCAGGAACAACCCAGCTAAGATACACAGGGCCATGTTCAAAGCTATGGTGAGAGGAAACACAGCAGCTTTTTAATCCCATTGGTCTGCTAGGGCCCACAGCTTCCATGTCATGCTGGGTAAGCTCAGCGCTAACCATGAGATCTCCAGCAAGGCAGAAAGAAAGCAAAGAGGTCACCAAAGCCAAACCTCCTACTTCTCCCTCTGTAAGCCCAGCCAGTAGCAACATCGGGGTGGGTTTCAAAAGCTCTTAGTAAACCAGGAGCATAAGTTCTGCTGCCTGTGAAACATTAAATAGTGGGTAGGAATAATCTCTTTTAAAGAAGAAGAAAAAAAAAACAAAAACCAAGTTTACTAGATCACAGATTCCCTCTTTCCCAATTTCTTCCACTAAGTCTCCAGCTCCCAGTAAACTGCAGATTTAGCCCACAAAGCTGCTTTTCAGCAGCAGTTTCTTTTCTTGTGCTCCCAGATGAGGTAGTGTAGGTGCAAGAGAGGTGAAGAGATTTGTTTCGGCTTGCATGGAAAATCACGGGAAATTCTGCCTGCGTGACCTTAATCATAGCTCTATCAGCAATCATCCAGGCCTCTAACACAGCTTTCTCATTAGCCCTGGGGACCCTCCGTTCCATAGTTTCCCAAGTCTGTCTCACCCTCCTTACTACCTCCTGATGAGGTCTTTAATAAAGGTGTTTTATCTTTTTCCATGCTCACGGGCAGGTCTCGGGTGCTCGTCTCGCCTCAGCTCTCTCCCACTTTGCATAGCACTGACTCATATGAAATACAGGCACATCCCGTATTTCACATGAATCATTCCCTTTTCAGCTCATGCTCCCAACGATAATATTTTGGTGGAGCGGTTTTATTCTATTAGCCCACAAAAGGCTCCATTACTCAAGCCTTTCCCAGATTATCTAGTGTGTTTCTCTAAGGAAGTTTTTTTTCCACGGTGCTGTCTTTTAATAAATCCCTTTCCTCTCTGAAATGCAGGGGTGGAAAGATGCAGGGGAAATGAGTCTCCCAGCAAATGGGTAGACTTGGGCAGTCATTTCCCAACTGCTTACCCTCAAAGATTAATATTTCTGAGAATGTACATGGATAAGAGAACAGATAAAGCCTATAAAAGCATGTGTATTTATTTCTATATGCATATTGGTATGAAGCAGGGCCGAGGGATCATCTGTGGAACCCTGGATGTGAGCACATCTGCATACATGGATGCAAATGCACAGATGGTATCTGCCATAGCCCTGCCCAGTCTCCCCGCTGCTCCCAAGTTCACCCACCCCAGTGTGTGAACAGCCAGTATTATACAGGCTATCCTCCCCCCGGGGTTTCCATCACAGCCCCTCAGTGGGGAAAACCAAGAGGGATCACGTCAGCTTGTGCCTCCTCAAATAGATGCATCCCGTGGCAGCACTGTGATAAGACAGGGGGAAAGGGCAGCTGCCCTCTGCAACTTTAAAAACAAAACAAAAAACCCCAAACCAACCACAAAAAAACCCACAAAACCAAAACCAAGCTCCCACACATGCTCAGAAATATTTCCTTTTCTTAAATTTTCCATTCTGGACCTTGGCCAGGAGGTACAGTTCTTGTTTTGGAAAAACTCAATGAATTTCAGCAAGTGTAGGGGAAGTATTACACTTTCCCCATTTCCAAAGCAAAAATTGTGAAAGAGCCACTCTTACACATCTTTAAAACAGATTACAAGATTAAAAATGAGCAAGCAAGACGTACCGTTGTTTCAGGGTCAGGTCCTTAAAGCCCCTTTAGGGACAACACATGGCCCTAGAAGAGCAGCCAGCACTGCTGCTGTGGCTTGCAGACCACCCCTCCCCACTGCTAGCTCCAGGGGACACAGTTGCCTAGACCTCCCAGTTTTAGAGTAGAGGTCCTAGGCCCACATTACATCTCCTACTTGGTTGACCAGAGCAGACAAGCAACTCCAAAAACACCATACAACCCTGTAGCTGAAATGCGTGAATGAGCTCCATGTGTGTCAGTGGAAACGAGGGGCTGAGGAGAGACAGCTGGGCTTGCTTTTATCCAGCCCTGCATAAGATATATACCAGTTGTATAAACCAGTACAAAATAAAATTATGCTGGCTGTGCTGGAGGCTGAGGTGGGTGATTTGAAAAGGACACTGATATGGTGGGAATAGCCTAGAAGCTGTAAAAGGAGGAAGAACCCTGAAGGGTGCCAGCAAACCCAGGAGGTGGTTTGGTTGCAGCTTGTCTGCTTTCACAGGGAAACCCACAACAGGACTCTCTAATCCAGTACAGAAACATGCATATTAAACAAAGGAAAACCAGCCACCCTGGGCTAAAGCAAAGAGGATTGAACTAATGTTCCTCACTGGCTTTAGTGTGCCCAAAAGGAGCCCTGATTTTATCTAGATTTTTTTGTTACTACTAGATGACTGCACCCAGAGCATTATTGGCAGGTGAGCTGTGTGGCCAGGGTGTGTTCAGGAGACCAGACCTGCCAAGAGGTCTTCTGCAGAGGGAAGCCTACTCCTATCCAGCAGCACAGAAGGGGAAGGTGCTCAGGATCTGGTGAAGCAGAATGTGTGAAAACCTCTCCTTAAATATAGTGCAGTCATTGGGGAAGACAAGGGCAATAGGAAAAAAGAAAAACTATTTAAATTTAGGGGAAAAAAAAGTTCCCCCTCCCTCAAATGGGAATTGAGATTGCAGGAGGAAGAGCGGATACCAGCTTTTAAGTGCTTCCATGCTTTTTAGTGTGTAGTACCTTTCTAGCCTTCAGTTTCCGTAAGAAGCAGCATCTCTGCCCCAGGCAGGTAGCAGAGAGCCTGTTTCTGTCCATGGGAGGGCCTTCTGCTGGGCACCACACTCTTTGACCTTCTGGAGATGAGAAGGGGTCAGAAACCAAACCCATTTTCCTGAACTCCTGCAGAAATGCTGAGCGCAAACCTATTCACACACAGACCTCCCCTCCCCACCACAACACGAATACTTGTAGCCCCTGGAGCCACACCTCCTTTAAGCTGGTCACTCCCTCTCCCAGCCAACTGATCTCTCACAGACCCCCTAGAACCCCTCCTGGGACTAGGATTTTGCCAGGAAGAGAAGCAAAGCCCATCATCTACCCTCCATCCCCCTCCCCTTTACAAGATTCTCCTGTGCTGAGGGAATCTCATTACCAAGCCTCCTGACCCACCAGCATGGGTAAAAGCCCAAGTACAAGGTATGCCATAAAAGCATCCTCCCTTCCCCAGCCACCCCAACCTCTTCTATGGGAATGGTTGCCTTAGGAAACCTTGCTCCATGTTTTTGGTTGAGACTTGCCAGTGTCTCTTTTATGCCTTTTTTTCCTTCCCCCTCTCTAAAAGTTTGGTTTTATGAGCTTCTTGTTGAGATCATAAAATACTGGGTTGGAGGACTATAAATTCACAAGGAGGTATTCTTTGAAGGGAGCTTTTCTTCTTACAATTAAAATAATAAAAAGAGAGGGAGAGAGGTTAAAAATCCCCATCCCTCCCTCTCTTGCAAACACCCTCCTGTTTTGCAGCACAACCTCTAAGTAGGGATCCAGGCCCCTACATATCATCTTGCCTCTCACATTAGAGAGGTTTTTGAGCAGGTTTAGATTAGAGCAGGTTTTTGCAGCCTGGGAACTGCAGGTAGAGGTGAGCTGAAGCCAGCCCTGGCATCATTTCTTGGACCCAAGGAATAAATTTATTTTGGACCTATCGTGGGGATGACAGTTGCTTGTTCACGCTGAGTCAATCTTCCTACCATGCTCATGTCAGGAAGCACAGGGCCATCAGAAGCACAGGGCTGAGGGTGCTTTGCTTCAACTTTTCATGAGGAAGCCTAAAACAACTTCACAGAGAGATCAATCACCATAAGGCTGTCAGGAAGAGAATGATCAAAACCCTAGCTCTTGGACCTCTCACACGTGGTAGTATGTCACATGTGTGTCCCCCAAAGACACTTCATTTAACCTGGTGCTACTACTACAACACCTTCATCATGCCCTGTGCCTTTCAGGAGTATTACTGGTTTTGCAAGTGAGGAAACTGAGGCATAGAAGTTATATCAAACTTACCTGGCAGCTGACAGACCTGAGCTGCTCCACTCACTGCTGGGTTCCAGAACTACTGGCTCTTGGGCAACTCAGGAGCACCACTTACTTACTCACTCACTCACTAGTAAGTTTGATACAGCTAAATCACATCCTGCCCACAACACTGGAAGAACTGAAGGACACAACCAAACCAACCCTCTGAGTCAGGAATGCTCTGCTAGGATTTGAAGACTATTAGCTAAATCTTACCCCTTTCAGCTGAGAGGCATTCCTGAAGTGCAGCCTTAATTGGCTTATTTAAGATTAACTAGACCAGCTGCCCAGACCAGCTGAGTCAGCAAGGGAATGCAGGGGGTTTCCCCCTCCTCATCTTCAAATAGACAGCAAAAGGAGCAAGTCCCATCCCCTCCCAGGGCCTTGCAAGCCTTGATTCAGCTCCAGATTAACTCCAAACCCCACTGATGATGGCACAGGGTCTGTGGCTTAATAATTCTGAAACTGCCACCGTCCAATGTCTGGTGGCTGCTGCAGGCTCCAGCTCCAGACTTCAGTGGCAAAGGGTGCCTGGCTGTCAACCCCCTGCCCTCTGACCACTCCCTCCCAGCACTGACCACCCCATCAAAGAGGGATTTGCAAATGGTGGGACTGAGGGCAAGATTTCTGCCAGGCAGATCCCCTAGTCCCCCATTATCACTGCTTCTTTTAAAAGCAACAATTGTGTGTGAGGAGGAGGTCACATGAAGGATGCCTGAAATTCTTTCCAAACCACAGCCGTTTCTGACCCATCGTGAATTTCCCCGCTCACTCTGGCCTGTGAACTCTGGAAAATGCAATTATAAGAGAAAAAGCAGAGGCCTGAAACCTCTGATTCAGGCGGGCTCTCTGACATTGGTTAATGAGGCCAGCCTTACCCGATGCTGATTCAAGGGGAGCGACTGTCTGCCTCCAGCCCCAGTTCATCAAAAGTTCATCAGCCCTCCCTTCCGACAGAAACCAGCCCAAAGTTCGTGCTGCCTTCCTAGAAGTCAAGGGAGCCACTTATTTAACAGTTTAATGTGGCTGAAATTGCCATTTGCTTGTCTGACAATGGAAGTGAGCAGCACTGATATATATATTTATATAGATGTATTTATATATATAATATAACTTCCCCCATATCGCATCTTCTTTCTATAGGTGGATGTTCCATGCACAGCCCAAAACCAGGCTGCCCCAGCCAGGCAGGGTTAGGCAGCTGCAGCTCCCACCCCAGAGGAGGGGGCCAGCCTTTTGGGGAGGGCACAGGACAAACCGCCAGTGTCACCGGACCCGAGCCAGCAACTGCTGGGCACGTTGTCCCTCTCCCCTCCGCCCACACCTCAGCAAGCTGATCCTGATACTGCCTCACTGATTTGTTATTTGATATTTGGTCCTCCCCAGACACATGCAGATGGAGACATGCAGCCGCCTTTGAATTGTTTGTTTTTAAACAGTTGAGCATGTTTTCAGCAGTGGAAAATGGTGGCAAGAAGAGATGGAGGTGGGGGAATGGCTTCAGCACATTCAGAGGTGGCCCTGGGCTGATGTTGGGTCTGGGCAAGAGAAGATGGAGGGGGATGAATGGCTTTGGCACATTTGGAGGTGGGTGTGGGTTGATGACGGGTCTGGGCAAGAGATGGAGGAGGATGAATGGCTTCAGCACATTCAGAGGTGGCCCTGAAATAATAGTTAAAATATCAGAAAAGGAAATTAAGCCCTTGGACTGAAACACAGGGGCTGCACACGTGGGAATTGGTGGGGTGTATTGTGAGCAGTCCACCCATTCCTCTTCCAGGGCATTAGCCTCCTTCCCCAATAAATCTGCCCACTACCCACTGGGTCCCTGTGACATCCTGGGCCTCCCCATGGCACAAGAGGCTCCCGCAGGTCATGCTGTACAAAGCTCACCACTTGATCCCCAAGGTAACATTATCACCTTCTGTTTAATGCCATTAAGCAAAACTACCTGCATGGGGCCACCTGGGTAACTGGAGAACCTCCTGGAGCCACGTGCCTTTCCAGCCTGGATCTGTCACAGGGGCAGGACAGGCACGGTCCCAGGAGTGAACACCCTGCTGCTCTGGGCTGTGGGTTGATCCAGTTGCTGGAGAAGTGGGATGGAGTCCCACTGGATGGGTTGAGAACCTTTCTCTAATGCTGATACTCCGTTCCCACAACAGAGAAATGCTGAAGCCCAACAATTATAACCAACAGCAATATAGTTTCCTTCAGGATTTGGTCCAGTGCACAGCTAAAATGTTGTGGGAAGAATTTATTTTTAAGTTTTCCACCATACCAAAATTATAGAGATATTAAAAACCACTCTTCAAAAAAACCAAAAACCTGTTGAACATTTCCATCCTTCTCTATATTTCAAAGCACAGAATTAAGAGAAAACTGTCATCAATTTGAAAAATAGAAACTCAACTTGCAGCCCACTGGCTGGTTTCTACCTCAAGCTCTCAGAGCAGTTTTTAAAGGGGATTAAGCAACATCCTCCATTTTACAGATGGGGGAACCAAATAATATTTGGGATAAGCATCTGAAAACCAGTCAAGCCAAGTCAGTAGCAGCACTAGAAAAGCCATCCCTGTAGCCTGAATTCTCCACAGGTCTGCCACCCAGGGACTGAATGAGCAAAATAGACTTCAAACTGGTCATGAGGGAATGCAGGAAGCACAGATGAGATGCCAATTAAAAAGATACTAAATTGTACCCACCACAACGCGCAGTTAAAGCAATTAATTCCTTCCAAGGATGGAAAATAAATGGTTTTGAAGTCTGTGGCTTTGCTGGCAAATTCTTCCCCGTGACCTGTAAATGAGAAAGGTGGCACGGAGGGCTTCTCCCCTGCCTGTCATGATGGTCTGAGGAGCAGGAGGGCTCGTGATGCCACCCAGGGCTGTGTAGAGGAGGCTGGGTGGGCTAAAAATGCTGTGTCAAGGTCTGGGCAACTTTTGATGTTAATTTGCCTGGGTTGTTTTGGAAAAGTGCTGTGTTCATGTTCCAGTTGCAGCTTTTAGCTGCAAGAAATTATTTTCGCTCCC
Organism: Jacana jacana; assembly: GCA_013400555.1. Taxonomy (NCBI): domain Eukaryota; kingdom Metazoa; phylum Chordata; class Aves; order Charadriiformes; family Jacanidae; genus Jacana; species Jacana jacana. The sequence continues at coordinate 73,538 of VZTM01025963.1, read as the reverse complement.
AGCCTTACAGAGATCACATCACCTGTGGGGACAGGGAATTATAAAAACATGGGGAAAACTCTTGGTGACTATTTGGGCCAGACATCCATCTGCAACCAGTGTTTGGTTGTGGCTTCCCCACCTTGCAGCATTTCTCTATGTAGTTCAAGTGCCTTTTAAAAAAGGTCGCAAGGAAACACTAATATATATTTTAAAATTATTTCTCATGAGTCGCTGAAGGGCTGTTGGGACAAGAGTGGCTGGAAGGGAGGCTACAGGCTCCCTGTTGTCATCTCCAGGAATTCAAGTTTTGATTTTTCAGGCCCCTTGCATGGAAAGTGACATTCTAGAAATATTCCACTCCTTAGATGTTTGGCATTGCCAGCCTATCCAGCCCTTTAATTCGGCTGTCCTTGGAAAGATCAGTGCTAGGACCAGCCAGCGTTTGCCACCACAGGGCAGAGGTTGGTGTCCCACAGCTTCACAGGGCAGCAGCACTACAGCATCATTCAACACGCACACCCCGTCTACAGGGTATGGTATGTAGTTGAGGCTGTAAGAAACAAAGCAATAGCCCAACAATTCTAAAGGATCAGTTATATTTTCATTTACACCAGCTTGGCTTTTTCTTTTAACATGTTTCTGTCTACAGCTGTAATTGGATTTACTGGGTCTAACAGCTGAGTGCCAATCGTGTTTCCATGGAGAATACATTAGGTCCACCTTGTTCTCATGTGTTCTCTTATCTCCAGTCCCTCCAAGGCACTGCCTTTCCTGCTGCAAGAGAAGCTCATTTACACTGAAGACAGGGGTCCCCTCCCCGGGGAAATATTTGGGCAACCAGACGAGGTGGGCTCACAAGATCCCAACAGCTTTGTACACGGGTTTGAGGTGTTTCCTCTGCAAGCCCTGCCAGGAGCAGATGACACAGAGCTCTGAAAAGCAGAGCATCCTGTGGAGACCAAGCCTCCCCAGCTCTGCTCAAACTCCTCTTCAGCACTAAAAGGTACATTATGTAATAGAAAATGCAAACCAGAGGTTCAAAGGCTGATGTCAGGGAATTTACACTCCTTTCTCCTTGGTCTAGTCACCTCACGTCTCCCTGTTGTGGAATCTAATGGAAAATGTTTGCTGCAACATCCAGATTGCTTTCAGACCCCTCTTGGTGTGCACCTTCATGTACAGCATCATATGAACAAAGCTACACTTCATCTTTGAGGTAGAGCTGCCAGAAAGTCACAGCCAGGCCCGCTCCCATCTTTCATTGTTAATTGAACCAGGCTTTGAGAATCACAATGGGGCTGGCTGGCATCCACAGCCTGGGTCTGCTCTGCACTGTTTCAGAAAGTTCCTCTTCACTGACTGGTGTCATTCATGCTCCTGAGAGCATTGTGTGCTACCCACGGGGCTCAGATGCCTGTCTGCATGGAGCAGGGCTGGCAAGACCAATGCTCAAGACTAAAGGTGGCTCCCAGCTCAACAGTGGCTGTAGCCAGTGACCTCTCTCTGTGGCAGACATCCCTCCCTTCCCAGCTTCCTTTGATTACCATGACAAAGCTTCTTCAAGTGCACCAGTCTGTTATCCACAGCCTTTCTGTCCAGAGCTGCTTATAACCCCCACCTTGGCCAGATCCAAAAAGGCTCTCATAGGCAACCTTTGGTGGCTGAGCCATGGCAGGAGAAGAAGGTACCCTCCTGTCTGTGCCAAAGGAGAGAGGACACAGTCTGCAGGTCAATTTGTCCATAGTTTGTCCAAAGCCATGGCACTGTGGTGGTCCTACCATACTGGGCATCCTGCCCTCCCCACAGCCTCTCCTTTCACTGGCCATGGCTGCATCCCGAGCTGCCTTTTGCCATGAATGCCAGGCAAAGGATGTAATCAATGGCAAGCAGGCTGCATTTTAATTACCCTTTATATAATGCAAACGTGACTGTATTAATAATCCTTGAGAGCCATGCAACCGCCTTACACAACCTTTAATTACTCAAGGAGCTCAGCATTTTTCCATTGTCATACAGTTTGCTCTACCTTTTATTATCTTGCCGGGCTGCCAGGCCCTGCAACACAAAGAGAAAGGCTTTCTGCAACTTCACCCGAGCCAGCCGTCTGAAAGCTTTGTACCTGCTCCAAGACCACCACGTTTCCCTCTCTTTCCTTTATTTCCTTAGAACAGAGAGCCAGAACATCACCCAAATGTGTTGGTATTAGTAAGTGCATATGCACAGGGTGGCTTCCCCTCCAAAAAAAAACCCCACCATTGTGTTGAAAGGGTTATTTCTGAGGAGCTATCTACATTACAGTGATAAAAGATGAGACTAATGGGTGCTTGACACATTGCATGGGCCAGACCCAGCAAAGCACTTAAGAAAGCGAATAAAGCTCTTAAGCACATTTTCCCATTGACTGGAGCTTACCTTTTATTAAGCGCTCAACATGAGTATATGGGTGTTTGCAGAAAGGGGAATTAGGCTCTGACGTGACATCCTGGATCAATCAGATTTTTCCAATGGCTTCAGCAGCAGGGAAAAAAAAAACAAAACTACTCATAGCCTGTACTGGAAGTTGTCTTCATTTCCTGGTGATTGGCATGTGAAAAAACCTCCATGGGAAAAAAAACAAAGCTCTTCTGTCCTCTTGCACTCGATACCATCAATAGCACTCAGGTGCTCCTTAAGTTACTCTGTCCCCCAGGTCAAATCTGAGGGCAAAGATTGTTCCACTTCATTACCCACTTCCCAATGCAAAGTCATGATGGACAACTTCAGTCCTGCCAGACGTCCACCTGGGGACTTCTGTAAGGCTTGAAGGTCTGCTGAGATGCTGGATAGTATTCAATGGAAACAAAATAAAGCTTCTTCATCTCGTTTTCACAAAGCATTGAAGTGACGATCAAAAAAACAATGGACCATAATTATTTTGCAAATTTTGCACTGAGAAAAAGCAGGAAAAATAATAGATAATAAAGAAGTTCTTGCAAATGCATTCCCCTCCCAGAGCTGCCTGGCCCATGGCCCAGCCTCCTGTTACAATGGGGGTGGGCAAAGGTCGACAAGGGGACCCCAAACAGAGATGCCAGGAAACATATCAAAACTGTCAGACCCACTGATAAAAAAACGTCCTTGAATTTCTGCCCACCCCCTTTTAGAAGTTTCATATACCTACTGATGACATTAAAATAAGCTCCCAGCTGGCAAAATGGTCATAGAGAATTTAAAACACTGCTTCTATGAGCCTGGTTCTGCCACTAGTTTGCACTGGTACCAAAGATTTCATCAGTATTACTGCTGACATGTATCTGCAGAATTTCAACCAAGATCAAGCCTAAAAATAAATAAAAAATATGAGAAAGAGAATTAAGTATTTAAAGTATTTGTGGATGCTTCCCACTGCCCCACCCCCTGAAGCTTTTATGTACAATTAGCTCTCCTAAGATCCCTATTGGGGATCATTTCATTAAATAATAGCTCAATGCTGAGTTACAGAAATGAGTCTATAAAATATTACAAGGCATGTTAAATGATGCGTGAAAATAAACTAGGTCAGTCAGGGAACAGGGATTTCTATTCTCTGGAAGGTCACAGATCTTTTTCCAAGGGACACGACAGCAAGCACTGATACATAGGAGCTGCCATGCTGACCCAGGCTGTTGGTCCTTTTCCTTCTCCACTTTGGCCTGGCAATCACCACTGCCAAATGTTTCACTGCATAACCCCATCTCCCACTCCCCAACCAACCTTCCTGAGGCAGACCTTTGCCTAAGCCACCACAAGTTAAGACTGTCAGAGGGTTTAAGGACTTACAGCACTCTGAAAGCTCTTTTTAAAAATAGGGCAATTCCTGTAGATGTCTTTGCTGTTTGTGGGTATTTTGCCCAGCTTGACCTCACTTTAATTTTATGGCAGCAATTTCACACAGATTGGGTAGGGATTTCCTTAAATTAGTTTTGAAATTATGCCTTTTCTACTCCTCTGAGTGTTCAAGAGTTCAGTGCACTACAGGTAGAAGAGGATACAGGTATCATTCCGTGAAAGCAGGGACAGAGATAGAGGGAAATTGCAGATGAGCAGCACACAAGGTATTAACAGGAGACCTACATATACTTTCAGAAGACTTTTTAATCTGGAGCTAGAACACAGCATCTGTGTGCTGGTGCCCACAGTTGCAGAAAGACACTAGAAAATTGAGAAGAGGGCAGAACCAGGCCATAAATGTAGCTTCAGAGCTGGAGAAGATGCCTATAGGGAGGCATCCAGAGAGCTATCTTCCTGAGAAGGTGGATTCAATTACTGTGCAGGAGCACATAACTTCAGGCACTAAAAGGCTCTGTCAGAAAAAAACCCCACCAAAACAAAACAAAACAACGAGAACAAAACTAAAAAGCTGCAGACTAAAGCTGGACAAACCAAGTCAGAAACACATCAACAGCACAAGCTTGGGAGTCAGAGAGAAATGCCAAAGGAAACCGCAGAGTATCCATCTTTTGAGATGGTCAAAGCCAGCTTGTTTAGCTGCCTGGAAGATGTTTTAGCTGAAAAAAAATGCTAGCAGACTCAGTGTGTGAGAGATGAAGTGTGGTTGCATGGTCTGAAACATGAGGAAGGTGGGACTGGCTAGGCCATCTCACATCGTGCTCTGTGGACGGTGTATGGCAAACTGTAAGGGCATCGGTTCAGTATACATCACATTCACAAAAATGCATCTTTTCCTAAAGACTGGAGCATTGTAGAAGCCACCAACTTGCAGAAGTCACCAACTTGCAGCTACCAAGAGGATTCATTTCATGGGTAAAAGTGTTGAAAAGAAACAGAAATACCTCCAGGAATGTGTCATGGGACAAGAAGGGTGATCTCCACCTCTCACTAGGAGACAGCCAAGTTAGATGGCTCATCCCTTCATGCAGGTTTCCAAAAGGTGTGTATCTGCTATAAAGCTTCAGCAAAGCTGGTGGTTAGCACCAGGGATGAAGGGTGGGAGCACCTCTCCTGTGAGGACAGGCTGAGAGAGTTGGGGTTGTTCAGCTTGGAGAAGAGAAGGCTCCAGGGAGACCACAGAGCCCCTCCCAGTCCCTAACGGGGACTACAGGAGAGATGGGGAGGGACTCTTGATCAGGGAGGGGAGCCATAGAACAAGGGGTAATGGTTTTAAACTGAAAAAGGGGAGATTTAGATTAGGAATTAGGAAGAAATTCTTTCCTGTGAGGGTGGTGAGACACTGGAACAGGTTACCCAGAGTAGCCCCCACCCCTGGAGGTGTTCAAGGCCAGGCTGGATGGGGCTTTGAGCAACCTGGTCTAGGGGGAGGTATCCCTGCCCATGGTAGGGGGGGTTTATCTAGGTGATCTTTAAAGTTCCTTCCAACTATAACCATTCTATGAATCTATGACTGCCCTGACCAGCCACACATGCAACATGCCTTGGCACACCCACCTGCAGTATTGTCACACCATTCACCTGCCTCCCAGGATACTGGGAGACTTCATTAACTTCCTCACAACCCTCTGCTTTTGGCTAGGTTGGCCAAACAGCAACATCAATTAGTACCAGCACCACACAGCTCCCCTCATCCACAGCCCTTGGAAATGGTATGGACATAAAATACCATTTTCATTCAAGGATGCCAAGAAGGAAACTCACTGCACAGCCCACACCCCCTGCATGAGCAAGTGAGGCCAACTCCAGCAACCACTCTCTTCTCCTTTAATTAGTTTTAGGCATGAAAATGGTTTCCTGCTTCCATCAGCTTTTCCTGATATAGTAATTAACATGCCTTCCTGCAGAAGGAATACCGATTGAGAGGTAAAGCCATTGCCTGGAGAGAGCTGGACTTCCAAGGAAGTGCTAATTAGTCCCTCTTTGAGAAATCTGGTTAAAACAAGTGAGCAGGTGTTGCTAGAAATTGGAAATAATCTGTACAAACATGTTCCTTCCTATGTGACAGTGGAGCTAATTACACCTTCTTGGGTCACCACTCCATTTTACATAATATCTCTCTGTCGAAAGTGTATTACCACCTGGCACTGCTGCCAGATGAAACACTTTAGCACTGTGAATTAACCCCTTCTCCCATCACAGCTTGAGAGGAAGGACACCACTATCAACCCCACTTGCTCCAAGGACAGGGAGAAGATCTCACATCCCCCTTCAGGAGGCACTGTGCAGCGTACCCTGCTTTGTCTCCTGCCATACCACCAGCAGCAAATTTAGATCTTACTTGGTGTCAGCCTTGGAAGGGTTTGTGCATGGTTATGTGCTACATCCTGCTTCCGTGGCCTGCCATCAAAGCTCTGCAATCTCCTGGAAACACCAAAATGTTCCCTGATGGAAAGTGGTGATTGACATAACGAGAGGGGATGATACCACAGCGGCAACAGAAATAGTCACAAAGCAAATTATTGTTAATATAGGATGTTTTATGTGCAGGTTTTCGCAGGTGCAATTGTCTCGTTGCGTTGGCTCAATCTCAGGCCACTGTGAGGTGTCCATGCACATCTGCAAAGCTGGAATCAGGAAAAATGGAAAGCACAAGCCAGTAGAAGAGGAAAGCAGCCAGCTGTGGGTTTGTTCACACAGGAAGAATTTCCTAAGCACCCTCCCAAAACAGAGGCATCTCTGCATTATTTAGCAAGTGTCACACAACTGTAACTCCTGGCTTGCACCACATCCGTAGGAAGAGACAGGGCCCATTGCAGAATGGTGGGGACAGAGAGATGTCCATGGGTCACTGCCTGACCTGGGAGACATGCAGGACACCCTGGGCCTCAGTTTACCAGATGCATGGATGTATTGGTAACCCCCGGGCAGCACGAGCTGCTGGAGAAAGGAAGCATGAACACCATGATTATGAGAGAAAAAGTCTGTTTCTAGGGTGCCTGCTGAGGCAACGAGGTGTGCTGTCCCTGCAGGCAGAGTGTGTTGGAACATATATAGCAGAGGGTCTGCTTATGGCCTCCAGCCTTTTGTACTGGGACAAGTATACACCTGCATCACAGGATTTGCACCTGCCACAGAGACACCCTGGGCCTTCTGCCTGTTATATATAGGATAATAAATGAGGAGAGATTCAATACTGAGGTTGTGATGAATCAGATGAGCACAGTCAGAATGTGCTCCTCACAGCAGTTATAAGTCTGGCCACAGGACTTTTCAGCCCAAAGATGGAATGCTAGCTTGGATAGCTATTGACCTGTTGATACCCGGCAGGTCTGAGGAACGGAGGCAAATTCGCAATATATTGCAGGATAATGTGAGTTTTGCCTCTGTTACAGCTTCTGCCACAAGTGCAGGCTGAGCAGGTGAAAGCTTTCAGTAGAACACTGGGGGACAGTGGCATTGCTATGGGTCCAGCAGTGGGGTAGCCCCAGCCGAAGCCCAGCAGAAGGGGGGTTGCTCCTCAGCAGTGCAGTTGCCCCTGCAGTTGCTCCCAGCTCTCCTGGCCCCAGCAGCTGAGCATGGCCAAGCTGGATACAAAGGGAAGTGGGGGGAGACAGACCCACCCCTGCTTTGTGAAGCTGATTCCAGATGCACTGCCCTACACACACACCTGGTGAAGAGGGCCTGTTGGGGCTCAACTTAAAGGAGGCTGTAGAGAGAGGTGGGGGTTGGTCTCTTCTCCCAAGTCATAGGTGATAGAACAAGAGCAAATGGCCTCGGTGCACCAGAAGAGGTTTAGATTGGACGTTAGGAAAAATTTGTACACTAAAAGGGTTATCAAGCATTGGAACAGACTGCCCAAGAAAGCAGGGGAGTCATCAACCCTGTGGGTATTTAAAAGACAGGTTGATGTAAATCTTAGGTTGTGTGACCTTTTTTGTCAGTGTTAGGTTGATGGTTGGACTAGATGATCTGAAAGGTCCCTTCCAACACAAGCAATTCTATGATTCTATGAAGTGGTGAAAGCACAACAGGAGCCGGTATTTAATATGCAAAAGTTGATTGTATCCCTATAGAAATGTTCGGTTTGGGTTCTATTTTCCTCCCCTGCCCCCTGTTCATCGCTTCAGAGATCCAGGAGGAATATGCGTTGTTGCCTGCAGAAGAGAACAGCCAGAGCTGATCTGGGTGGTGTCCTTCCCCACCCATGGGGGAGGCTGAGCCACACTCAGGCTCCATTTTTCCTAAAGCCACTACTGACTCCCGACTCTGCATCAGCTTGGAGCTATCAACTTACATATTAGAGGGACTGACATGGCCCTGAAATTACAACATCTGATCACTTGGTCTGTTAACATGCACAAGACATAACAACGCTGATGTTCCCACTCGTGAGAGGAGGAGCAGAGATACAGAAGCAGTAAAATATTTCACCACTGAAGTCTTCGTGAGAGCAGGTGCTAATGCTCCACCACTGCTCCACCACGTCCTTTTGATCAGGGATGTTCCTATACTTGATCCCACAGAGGTGGGATGTGAATGTCTTAGTATGACAACAGAAATGTGTCTCCCTCTCTCGGATGGCCGGTTGTGCCCTAGATACGTGTCCTTCCCTCAGCTGTCTCTTCTTTCAGTCTCAGAAAGTCCAGCTGCTATGATCTTTTCTTGTAGACCGACCACATTCCTAGTACAAAGTTTGACTTTTTCATAACATCATTAAGCTGCTGACTCATGTCAAATTGAAGTTCAAGTATTATGCAGGAGGCTTAGAAGGTCCTACCTGAGACATGGGAACTGGCTCCAGTCTGAAGACAGCTGCAATTCAGGCCTCTCCCAGCCATGACTCTGGCTTTAAAATATAAATCTTCTGGATTAAAATAACAGCATACCTGGGATACACCATCAAGTTTTGAGCCACTTGAGTCAAAGCTGTTAAGGCTGGATATGTGATTAGCATGTTTAAGTGAAAGCTGAGATTCATCATTCAGATGACATATGAAGAAGGGATTTTAAACAAGTACACACGTTTCATAAGGCTCCTAATAAGCTGCCTCCACTGGCAGCTACTTTCAAGTCCAGTGCCGTGGTCACTATACATGACTCACTCCAGCTCTGAGGCCCTACTTTATCCACAGGTGACGTACCAGCTCTTGCAATGATGGAGAAACCTAGCCAGCAGCATCCTGCCTCTGTAACGTGGTTCAGGGATGGTGGATATAAATCTGAATCTCAGCTTAAGAGATGAAGGACACAATATGGACTCAGCAATGCTTATGCAAAGAGCGGTTTTGGGCAAGTCTATGGCTCTAACTATGCTGGTGTGCATGCTGTTGTATGAAGCTTTCTGCTTACTGGCTCCTCCTGCCCCTTAACGGCTATGGAGTCTGCTGGCACCCTGGGAAGAGCTAGGAGCCAGATCAAACTAGATTTGGGATTGGTGAGGGAGATTAACCCTGCTACCTGTTATACATCAGAGTCAGACAAAATAAAAGCACAGTTCCCTTTCTGCCACAGCCACCTTCCAGCTGCAGAGGAGGGTACTTTTCTCCAGCAAACAAAACCTCTTTCCTTTGCCATCTCCAACGCTGCTGCAGTTTGCAAAGAAAGGCTGCTGATGTGCTCACCCGTTGACAGAGCGGACTTGCAGGGTAGTTTATGGCACCTACTGTACTCTCAGCTCAGAGCTGTAAAACATTATTCACTGTAGCTACTGTGCAGGGCTTGGCTAGTACAGCCACATGCAGAAGTATCCAGCAAGAAAAAAATATGAACCTATTAAAAACACTCATACACAAGCCAGGAAACATCTTATTATAGATCTTGGTTTGAAGAAGGGAAATTAAAAATCCCTACCCACACTCAGCATATGCCCAGCTATATTTATCTGATCCATTTATTATCTTAGCCAGTGCAATTTCAATTTTGCACTACTCCAGTCTGTTATGCTATATAAATAAAAAAACTAAAACAAAACCAACAAACGTACCCAAGGCACAAGATGCCATTGCTGGTTTACAGCTGTGGCCTATCCTGTTTCTCTGCACATTTGCTGATTTGGCATCAGCACAACACCAAGGAAAGCAAAGGGTGGGGGCTGGGATCTGACTGGAAGACGTGGATCACAGCAAAACAGGCTTTTTCTATATTTATAGCATTGCCCTGCTGGACAGGCAGCAATTTGTGCGCTGATCTTTAAAATTGCAGTGGAGAAGGCATCACTCTGAATGGGTCCCTTCACTAGAGATGTACCTCATGCATGCATTTCTCAGGCCGCAGGATTGGAAATAAAAGCTCTGGCAATGACACGCCATGCATTCAGAGTTAAATGTGCAATGGAAAACATTACAGCTTGGTTAGTTATTGTCCCGTAGCGCAAAGACTGGAAATTGATGCTGCAAGTACTTTACGAAGGAGGAGGGAGCTTGGCGCTGGATTAAAGAAGTGTGCGTGGGTAAGCATGGAAGAAACCTGGCCATGTTTGTAGGCTGAGATTCTCCAGAGCTAGCTGCGGGTGTAACCATGCTGAAATCACCAGTGAGCCCAGCTCCTCCTGCATAGAACGGATGCCGAAATGCCAAAGGTTTGACACAAGCTGAAGGCTCCCCTGTGGCTGGAAGATCTAAAATGGTTGGGGTTGCTAATTGTGTGTCCTTGATGCAGCAAGCTCATCCAGGGCCCCGCAACACTCACTTTTATTAATAGCCTGGATGTCCTGAGCATTTTTCTTTTTTGGTTCTCATGACTTATTTTCACCACACGGCTTCCCATGGTCACTCAGTTTTGGGAGCTGATTAGGCCAACTGGAGGGATAAATCCCCACAGATGAACCCACACACAGTGAATCAAGAGCTTTCTATAAAAAGTTACGAACATGTGTGTGGCATTGTGGGTACAAACAAGACTCAGCACATATCTACCTTTCCTCGGCTGAGAAAAGCTTGTTTGGTTTCATGGAGTTTTAAATAAAGGTGATGCTGGCCTAGCCCTTGACTAGGCACCCATTGAACAAACCCTCTAGATATTACTCAATGAGAGTGAAGGGAATGACATTTCCATGCTAGTTCTATCCTCCTCTTTGTAATGAAGTGCTAAAGATCAGATCTGTCTGTGACTCACTTTGGCACAAAAATCTACCCTCTTTTAATACTTTGAACATCCTAGGAAAGACCATTGTGCAGGGACAGGAGTCCTCTCGGATGTAGTTGGGGTATATGGGTCCATTTTACTCCCACAGCCTGCCTAGGTAGAGATGTAGAGTTGCACAGCTACAACAGTGATGTTAAACACCTACAGCAACATCTTCATCCTGTAAAAATCAATAGCAAAACCTTCTTGCATCATGGGCTCTATCCAGGCTGTGGAAACAATAAATCATGTGGAAAAAAAAAAGCTTGTGTTAGACGAGCAACAGGAATCAGTGCTCAATAACAGTTTCTAAAGGCCTTTGGTGGTTTTATCCTTCAACAATGTACGAGGGAGCTTGCAGAACAGATTTAATCAACTACAGCAGGACTTGGAAAAAACATGGGTCTTCATAAGGGTCCAGTAGAGACTTCTTGGGGGTACAGGGACATATACATTGAACAGAATCATGTAATTGTCAGAATTGGAAGGGACCTCTAGAGATCATCTAGTCTAACTCCCCAGTTAAAGCAGGATAACCCAGAGCACATTACTCAGGACTGCATCCAGACAGGTCTTGAAAGTCTCCAAAGAAGGGGACACCACAACCTCCCTGGGCAGCCTCTTCCAGTGCTCTATCACCCTCACCATCAGGGAGTTTTTTTCCCTCTTATTTGAATGGAACTTCCTATGTTCCAGCTTGTACTCATTGCCCCTCGTCCTGTCACTGGGAACCACTGAAAAGAGTCCAGCTTCATCCTCCTTCAACCCACCCTTCAGATACCTGTAAGCATTAATAAGATCTCCCCTCAGCCTTCTCTTCTCCCGGCACTCTCAGCCTTTTCTCAAAAGGGAGATGCTCCAATCCCTCCATCATCTTTGTTGCCCTGTGCTGAACTCTCTCCAGTAGTTCCCTGTCTCTCTTGAACTGGGGAGATCAGAAGTGGATGCAGTATTCCAGTTTTGGCCTCAGCAGTGCCAAATAGAGGGGAAGAATGACCTCCCTTGACCTATTGGTCACACTCTTCCCTGTGGAGCCCAGGATTCCATTGGCCCTCTTGGCAACAAGGGCACATCACTGGCTCATGGACAGTTTACCATCTACCAGGACCCTCAGACCCTTCTCCTCAGAATGGCTTTCCAGCAGGTCCACCCCTCACCTATACTGGTGCCTGGCATTCTTCCTCCCCAGGTGCAGGACCCTGCAGTTGCCCTTGTTGAACCTCATTATGTTCTTCTCTGCCCAGCTCTTCAGCCTGTCCAGGTTATTCTGGATGGTGGCACAGCCCTCTGGAGTGTCAGCCAGCCTTCCCAATTTGGTATCATCAGCAAACTTGCTGAGGATACACTCTGTCCCCTTGTCCACGTCATTGATGAATTGAACTGATGAACTCTATGGAAAAATAAACCTACTACCACATTCACACACCTTCCTCTTGTGCACTTACTGGCAGGACCAGCTTTTATAAACACACATACCTACTTTTGTATGTGCAGACAAATTCCCATACCCACTAAAATACAGGAATCATACTAAAGAGAGAAGTATTGTGCAGATCTCTGGGGGATGTGCATGCCATATTATTCACAGCAGCCCAGATCAAAAGATGATAACTTTTGCCTAAACTCTGAACTGAAACACTTGGGAGCATGCTCCTTAACTCCCTGTGTAAGAAGTACCACATAATCATTGATGAGGTGACTGAAGACTACTTCTCCTCCCACATTCAGTTCCTATTCTGGATCATGATCATTCATTGATTGAGATTTCAGGATTTCATTTTACATCCCTCCATTTGACTTTTTTATTGTACCAGACTCAGACTCTGCTCGGAAGACATGTCTATTAATATTCTTGGGGATTTTTGTTTGATCTTTGTATCAACAGTGTGAGGAAGCAGAGGGAAAAAAGTCTCCTTGCCTCCAGCTCAGGCATTTGGACTCAGACCTGCCAACTGCCAATGTCTTAGTCAGTCCTGGGCTCGGACTTGCTTAAAGCACATAAATTCTTCTGGGAATTTCTCTGTAAAATCCATATGAGCATATGCAAATTACTTCCCCCTCCCCAGAGGTTTAACATAGCAAAATCTAGGTGTACTAGGGCTGGCAAACAAACCAGGCCCCAACAAATTTCATAATTCCCAGCAGTATGACTATTAGAGCCACTCCAGAAAAGGCTTGGCAGACTATTAACTGGAGAAAACCACTGAATTTTCACTGCTTTTATTTTCAAAAACATCTGGAGTTTTCTAAATAATAATAAAGAAAATAAACTTAGCTGGAAGTAGAAACTACAAATGTGAGATATGTTAGGCTGGTTGCTGAGACCAAAGCAAGTGATGGTACCTGTGTGCCAAGTATGAGAGACACAGAAAGTCTGAGAGATATAGGAAGTCTGATGGCATCTCCAGAGCAGCTCTGAATCCTGTCATCACAGCACACCCGGACCACAGGGAAAGGCTCCCCACATTTTGAGGTCAGAGCACTGAGTCTGTGGGCAAGCAGTTCACCTGGTCTGACATACTGAAGAAAAGTAGTGTAGAAAGCAAATCTGTATAGTGCCCAGTCTGCTAGACTATGCTTTCTCCCTGCTGTATGTGACCATAGGTCAAATATGCATCCTTACATGTGACATGTGTGTGCCCTTGTGAGAAAGACAGGAGAGACCCAACACACACCAACAGCCAAAGCTGATGCTGCTGAAAAGACAGGGAAGTGGAAGATGCTCCCTTCACGATCACTAAAAATATGGATGTTTTAGCACCACCCCTCCACATAGCTAAGATAAAAATAACCTTTCTATAAATGCACCACTGTATTCTGAGGTCGAATAAGACTCCCAATGAAATCACTCCAAGGCATTCAGAAAACAATTTACTATTTATCTCACTGAAGAAAGCTAGTCCCTAGTTTTTCCTTGTCTCCACTCACTGGGGCTCTATAGCCCCCAGAGGATAACTGTTTCAATAGATTGCATAACAAATTACGTTTCAGGACTGTATATCTCCATCGCAGAGGGTGGAAGCAGTGTAAGGCTGCCTGTTTTCATGAGCTATTTCAAGACAGAATGTCCAGAATGGTGCTCTCAGAATCCATCAGTGTCACAGTGAATGTTTGTTCCCCAACACGTACACATACACCCACTACCACACATCTCTCATTGACCCAAAGGTTCCCATGTACTCCCCCCCAGATAGACAATTCCCTTCACACCAGAGGATGCCCAAGAAAGTACTCCACTTGAGTAGCAGAAGGAAAGAATTCAGCTCATCCACATGCTGGGCTTCCAGCTTTGATGTTCTTGATAGCCACTGCACCTGGTGATCATCTGCAGTTAAAAATGGTTTCCCAAGAAGAAATGCTTAGGCTCAGCATGGGGAGGTCGGTTATTTTTAACCGAAACCTATTCCACCTTGGTGTCTCATGAAAATAAACTTGTTCAGCAGAATCGGTCCTTTAGAGTCAACATGCGCTATCACAACCTAATGTTACTTTTGGCAAACAAAACAGTATCACCTACTTGCCCAGGCTCATCCACGTACAGCATGGCTGCCAAGGGAAAAACAGGATGAAGAAAGGATGACACATTACTAATCTCTAACCATGCATGTTCAAAGTGCAAATGGAAAGAATGAACACCCCTGACCCTGTACTACCCTGTTTATTACTGGAATAAATGAAGCCCCGGCTGCAACCTGGTAACTTTCTCCATAGCATGAGCACACCTCTGTCCTGGGCAGGGGCTCAAGAAGAGAGCTGTGGCTCCAAATCTCTTCAGCTCCAGAACTTCTTAGCTAGGACTGTTAATCACAGCAGCAGCAGGGATACTCAAGCTGGGCTGTATCAGATGGCCAACAACTCCCATTGCAAGGCAATGGAGAGCAAGGACTCAGTGCCTGGACTCTGCCTAATGCTGGAGAAGACCTAAACAAAGAATAGTAACCTATAGAATAAAAATCCTTCCCCCATCCTTTCCTTACCCTGCCCAGTCATGGGCAAGTGGGAAGAAAGGGGAAGCGCTGCCCTGTCTGCATCTCTCTGCTCTGCATCTCACCCTGCCTTGCCTTTGAGGCGGTGGGGCTAGGATGCTGCTTTGCATTTGCTGTCACATGCCTTGTGCTGAGTATACCATGTGTAAACACTGTAAATCTTGACTTTGCATTGCTGAGATGTGCGTATGTGCCTGAGTCATGGCTTTGATTTGATTGACAGCCCTCTGCTCCAGAAGCCTCCGGAGAGCTTAAGCTTGGGGAGTTTTGTAAGCAAGGATGTTATGTAAATGGACAGCTATTTTTGATAGTTCTGTACTCTCTACACAAGACTAAAAATACACACACACAAAGCTAAAGAACACATTTCTAAAACTCATTAAACAGTTATGCCCCTTCTCCCATGATCCTCCTCCCAGTGGTGGTGTCTGCTGAAGGTTTTCTGTGCACTGGCAAGGCTTCTCCTTTATAACCAGCATCCACCTCTGCCTTCATCATCCTCCAAGACCACAGTCCAGCACTTGGGACACCACAAGCACTTCTGCCACAAAGAAATGTGGCAGCAATGCTGGAGCAGAAAATAAGATTACCTTAAGGTAACCACAGGTGACTGCTGCAGCTGTGAAACCAGACCACGCTCAGCATCTGGGACAGCCCCTACCTGCCCCAGAATCCCTTTTGTATTTGGTGGCATTGTGACCCCAGATGATGATGAGGAAGGACATCCTGCTTGGCAAGTGAGGGCAGCACAAGAGGTTGTGGGCTATTGGGAGAGGAAAGGCAGCAGCTTTATTTAGCAGAAGGCAGTGCCAGAAGGAAGTGAGTGCCCCACGGGTCTGTACACTGACCTCAGAGTAGCACATAAAGATGACCCGGCAGTGCATCATCATCACTTCTCTGCTCTGTCCAAAATTGTCTGAGTGATCTTGAGTCAGTTTCTTAAGCACAGAAGTCTACAGAAAGACCTCCAGGAGATGGCCAAACAACTTAAGTCAGTCTGCCTTGGTTCCTCCCTCTGTAAAATTCAGGTAGTAGCATGGCTCTATCTCCCCCAGTGTCACCAATGTACATATCTTGTTGGCTCAGAGGTGATCAAGTGGGTGGAAGTGCGACACAGAATGAATAGAACCTCAGACACAAGCTAAGCCTTTGCTTCTGTCCCATAAAATATTTTAGATGGGATAAATCAGGCCTACTATAATTTAGATGCTTCGAAAAAAAATAATTCCACTAAACTTCTAGAAGATTTTCTACTGTTAGAGACTTCAGACAGTTAAATGATTCTTGCTAATTCTGGTGCTCCACTAGGCCCAGACATCTATCCCTGCTGACAGGTCTAATGAGACTTTGGTCTGCACAAGAAAGTTATTCATCAACACATCTCCTTGCCCCTTATTTAAATGTTCTGCTTCATCTCAGAAGAAAGGAAAGGGGAGGGGGAAGCTATAAATAAAAAGTGGCTATTTTTGGAAAGGAATTTTCTTCCCAGTGTATGTGCCTGTGTGTGTCTGTGTGTGTAAACAACTATCTTCTGCTTTTCTGTCAGCTTATCTAATCTCTTAAGCAAATATCAAGGTGGTTGGTTTTTTTGTTTGGGTTTTTTTTTTCCTATGGCTTAGCTGACTTCATCAGTCTCCATCAGTCATCTTACACTCCTTCAGGTGTAAGGCTCTCCAAGCACCACAGCATGTCCCAGCAGTGCCCATCGGAGCAATGGAGCTGCAACTGATGCACAAGGCAAAGTCTGACCCTTGGAGTTGCTGCTTAAGCCCACATTCTGTAAAGTAAAATTCTGCAAAACATCCTGTAAAAAAAATCCCCTACGACTACTAACTGCATGTGCTTTAAGTTCACTCACCATCATGCTAAGGGGATGATTTTGTGGGACATGATTTTTGGCTGTGGGGAACTGATCCTTGTGCCACCAAGCCCCCCTGCCCATCAGCGTCCTCTGAAGCACACACCTACTGCTGTCACTTCCTCAGACACGGCTCTTTCCAAAACTATCAGGTGAAGGACCCTTGCCCGCAGCAAGGTAGAATAGCCTGCCCTGGGCTTGCAGGAGCTGGTGTGGCAAAAGGGATTTAAAAACAGAACAAAACAAAACAAAAAACCTAGGTACTTGCAGTTACATATGGGTGAGTACTTTGGGGAGGGGAAAAGACAGGAGATTTTTATATATAAAATGAAAAGCAGCTTTAGGAGCAGAAACAAGCTGCTAATGGCAATGGAAAAAGCTCTCCACAAGACAGCAGCCTCGAGTGTGCTGATAAGAGATAGGGTTAAGTGAATGGAACATCACATGCCTGGACCATTCACAGCTCTTCTTCCTGCAAGCAACAAGCTCTGGGGGTTGATAACAGTGGAACGTCAATGCAGAGCTAAAAAAAAAATAAAAAACCTAAACCTCCTATGTGCTGCTTTAAATATTCCCAGGAACTCGGGGCTTGTTCTGAAAGCGTCTGATTCAAAGCCTGGGGAGGGCTCTTTAGTTTGTGATAACACCACTCACCACACTGGAAGGCAGGCTGAGGCCAGGAGGCTTGAAACACTGCGCTGGCCTTGCCGTGTGTCAAATTGTTTTCACCAGGAGCAGAGATAACCAAGGAAGGGACAGAGAACAGAATGACTCAAATGATGGGTTTGCTAAGGCGATAGCAAGCATGTTATGACAAAAAAGTAAATCAAAAAGCGATTGTTCTATGCGTGCCTTGATCTTTATGTCCTTATCCCCAGCCTCTCAGTGCTGCCTGGCGTCAGATACACATGCTTGTACAAACCTTGGGTCCAAGAATAGAGGTCACTTCCTATGAGTAATCATCAAACATATAGTACTTTTTAAACTATTTAGCTGAATTCCTAACCCTGCTGAAGTTATAATTCTTTTACTGCATTCAGTGAACTCCGGGCCAGAAATTAAGTGATTC
This sequence comes from Jacana jacana, assembly GCA_013400555.1. Classification (NCBI taxonomy): domain Eukaryota; kingdom Metazoa; phylum Chordata; class Aves; order Charadriiformes; family Jacanidae; genus Jacana; species Jacana jacana. The sequence goes on along the minus strand of VZTM01025963.1, from coordinate 55,651 downwards.
AACTGCGATCAAACAAAGTCCATAGCAGAGGGAGATTTCAGTCCAACCCAGCTTCGCAATCAAACCTAGTTGTCCATAAAACCCTGTAAGATCATCCTTCTTTCAGTGCAAAAATGTTTGTTTCCTTCATGCAGTTACCCAAAGAATAATGACTGTTGATGGTCTTGTGCCAGCATGGAGGCTATTTTGGACACCGGTCACCCGGAGGTCCAGAATCCCTTGTTCTCATTTTCTCAGGGTCCTTCAAAGGACTAGAAAACATAGCAGAGTACAATCTTGTAATCTGCTGCTTTTCCTCCTCCACCTCTTGTTTTATGCTTCAAACTAATATGGTGAGGTTTCCAGGGTGGGCTCCAGGATCTAGGAGTGGTGTTGCACAGGCTTCTAGCTCAACACATTCATGCCCTAGTCTTGAGAACAGCAAATGCCCATGCTACAAGTATAGACAGGGGCCATGCAAGCTCAACATCTCTGAAAAACTAATTAAAAAAAAAAATCAAACCAACAAAATCTCGGCTTTATCAGTTATAAACTGTGATATCTGAAACCTCTTTTCCAGATGCCAGAATACAGTTATTTGTCTGAATTCAGCTTTCCTTGCTCAGCACCATCTGCCACACTGCAAAGAAGAGAAATGACCACATCTTTTGAAATACACAGTGGTAGAAAACCTTTCACACAGAGGCCACAGTCATGTTGTTCCTCAGCAACAATGGAGGAGCAAGCTCTCCATGCACCAACATCTTGGGAAAGCAGATATCAGAAATCAAATGGAAAAATCCACCATGACTTCCAGAAAAATCATCCTTAAAATGACATAGGCTATGCCAGGGTCTCTGAAGCCCTGAACTCCTACTCTCAGCTAGTTTCTTGTTTTCTATTGCATAGTGGAGCCTGGATGAAATGAAACCCACACTGACATTTACCATGCTGATGTGTAAATGTCTTTGTTAGAAAAAAGTAAAGCTAGCCAGTGCTGCATGAAAACCTGCAAAACCTGAAAGGCCAAGAAGCAAAGCAAGGCTGCAGCAACTCCTTCTCCCACACTTTCCAGGGCTGAATTGTGAATGTACATCCATATGGACTGGTTAAACCAGAACCAGGGTGTCTCGACTATGGTGGGTTTTACAGTGAAAGGCTAAATTCAGCTCACACACTGAACTGCATGGCTTTGTGGGTGCAAACTAGACTGGAGCTTCAGTCTAGTAGTTTGAGGAAGGAGGAACAACTTTGCTCTGATTTAAAAAGGAAAGAGAAACAAAATAAAATTATGCCATTGCCTTACAAATCCCAAGCTCTATAGTAATTTTGATGGACTGAGTTGCTTTCCCTAGGTGACAGGGCACTGGAGATCATTTCTACCAGGTTTAGGAACTGACCCCTGTGGGACATGAACACTCTCATCCATTTTGGCTCAAGATATTCAGACGCATTTCCTAGGGCTCCCTCTCAATACAAATCCCACAAGGGGATGTCAAAGGCAAAGCTTTAAACTTTGTGCAATATCACACAGGCATTTCTGTACTTGCTCATCTTACAACTGTAGTTTAGGTCTCTGCTGTTACCTGTGTTTGAGTAGCAACTTCCTATCCTTGTTTACTTTCCTCAAGCATCTTCAGGCAGCTCCCAGGCATCTTGCAGCCACCCACTCACCATTACAGAAGGAGCATATCACACCCCAGTTTTAGCAGTTTGGTGGATTTCCTCTGCTGCTAAAAGCAAAACAAGTTCTGTCTCACCCAGACAGAATTACTACATGGAGAGGAAAACCAAGGGAGATTGAAAGAAAAGCAAGGGAGAGTGAGAGCAGGAGGAGGATTTGCAGCAAGGAAGCAGCACCCAGTCCAATACCACTTGCTCTCCTGGGCTGCCCCAGGACCCTCTCTGTGACTTCAGACAGGGCCAGGCCACCACCATTGATCTATGCTCTGCCAGTAAGATGACCCCAGGGTGAGATATACCACTTCAATTTTGCCCCATTCATTAACTGTCATTTCTTTCCATACACTGCCTACAGCTGTAGCCAGGTCTCTAGGGAATACTTGTGGGGGTAGGAGGGTCTGGCGGGTGAGGTCCCTTGTGTCACCATTGGCAGAAAAATGCAAATCATACATTTGTCCTAATGCTTTCTCAGCTAATGCAATCCCCTTCTGATAGTGGTTGTGCTCTTCTTGGCTCACGCCTGCGTAGGAGTCTTGCAGTAGTGCCAGTGCAGAGTGTGGCATAGCCATATGGCAGGCTAAAATGTGACACTTGTAATGACATTAGCTTTGTAGTTCTTCATCCCAGTGAGCAGTCTTTAACAAAAAGCATGCTTATCACCAGCAGCCAGCAGTCAGTGTCATTATGGAGTTGCCCAGTCTCCAGCTGGAAGCATCCTAGTTTTGAGACCACAGATCCACCAGCATCACCCTGAGACTGGGAAGGCCAAAGCCAAGGACTGACTGAACAACTCTGTGCCCCACACCATGAAGTAGTGCCACTACTAGTCCTGAAAGTGAATAACCCCAACCAGTTCTTCACTTCTCTGACTCTGCTCAGAGAGGGACGAGGCTTGAGTTTCCCCCCCAGCACCTCTTCAAGCAGCAACAGCTTTACTAAAGCTGGATCAAAGAAGGCCAGTTAGATCAGGGAGCAGGACAAGATCAAGTCTTCACCACACAATTTGATATGGCAAAAGCAGTATTCAAATACTACCTGTCGACAGACATCTTGTACCCAGGCCAGAACAAAACCAGATGCCAATACCTTCAGATTCAATGATAAATCCCTTTTCCCATCTGGCCCTCTCTTCTGAGAGCTTCAGAGAAGGACTGAAACAGCTTGATGGTTTGCTGAGGTTTCCTGGTTACAGTTCTCCTGATAATGATAATAGCTCAGTGGCCTCATTCACACTGCACGGGCATACAAATACACCTTAAGCAATTCTCCCAAGTCACTTCTTCAGGTAATGAATGTTGGTCTTTCTAATTTCTTGTGCAGCTTCACTTTATACTTTAATTAGCAACTAAGAACTAAAAAGAATTCAAGAGGATTTCTAGTAACTGGGGTGCCACTTACACTAGCTCAGAGACAGACACAAGTGAGCTGATGAGTAGATAAATTATTACAGAATTAATTTCTGTCGAACATCTCTGTTCCATGCTGCAATGACCTTTCAAGAGGCAGAGGAGTCAAGCTTTTGCACACAAAGACCATCTCCACTCAGACAAGGACAGTGAAAGGCTTGACCCAAAAAAAACCATTCTGCATAAACTTCAAGAGCAAGCGGAAAATAGTTTTCCAAAGCTATTTTTTAGTAGAAAGGTAGAATAGAGAAAAGCAAGGGCATATTTCAGCAACTCGTTGTAACTTCATTTCCTTTCAGTTACATATTGTAAACTGTCTTCAGCACAAAGGGCTGAATACCCCCAAAAAATTAAATCAATCTTCCAAGATTCCACATTTATTCTATATAAAATATATCTAGATCCACTGTCCTATCAGACAGAGAAGCTCTGTCATGTCTGCACACAACAACTTACCTTTGCACACCCTCAGTGCAGCCTATGGTTATCTAGATGTGACTTAGACCAACTTCCACCAGGGCAGAAAATCAGGCTGTAGAGAGGCTTAATTTTTCTGCAGATGTGCCATCCTGACCTCTCTTCCAGGACAGGGGGTGCAGGAAAGCGTTACAGCCAAAACTACCATCTCACTATGCTCCGCAGGGTTTCCTAAACAGCCCAATTCATGGCCAAAGGTGTCCCTTTCACACCTCTCCAGGCAGATACTTCTGGGCAATGATCGTTGTCTATTCAGGGAAGAATTCCAATGAATTCCTTTAGGACCACTCCTTTTCCTCACTCCCTCCCTGGTTTTCCATCTTTCTTATTTCAGACCCCAAGTCAGCTGCTGGACTGCTGTAAAAGCCCTCAAGGGGGATAAGCATCAGGAAATTTCTCTTTCCAGCTCTCTGAGGCAGAAAACACCAGGAGACCCAGACAGCCTGCTTCTCCATGGAACCCAGTCTCTCTTCCCTCTACATCCCCAGCCCCACAGCCATTCCAGGCCTGGAGAAGGCTGCCTGGGTGAGCTGCCATTTCCCCCTCTCGAAGCCCAAGTGACCTTAGTGTGAAGAAATGTTTTCCTGGTATTCAGCTTACATTTCCCCTCGTTTATGCCATTGTTTCTACTTAACCCTTCCCAGCTACCATGTTACACTGAGACCTCTAACTGTATTTAGCTGTCATGCACATTTCTGAGATGCTTTAGGTGCAAGTAATTCAGATTAGCAACTTATATGGCACATCAACAGACATTACGTGTGTTTATACGCCCTTCATATGTCCCTAATTTGAAGTCTTGAACTACCCAGTGACTTTGTGTTGAAAGTTAGCAATGAGAACTGTCAAACTTACTTGCCACTTGCACACAAGGAAAGAACTCATTATCCCCTCCAAGCTTTCCACAGGAGCCACTTGGTTTGTTCACCCCATGCCTGCTCCTTCTCAGACGGCATTGCTTGGAGATCACAGTTCCAAAGTGGATCTTTGCAAACCCTTCTCCCAGGAACAGAGGTATTGCTTCTGGTGTGGGACAGTCCCTCCGAAGCTAGTTGGGGACACCTAAGGCACAAAGAGCGTGGTTGTAGTCCTTTTATATTAAGGCATAATCCAGTCGGAGGGTATCAACAGAGATGTTGTAAGACACAGATGTGCTGTGACAGCATGACTGACTACTGCTACTTGCAAAATCAAAAACTGTTCCTAAGAAAAATTGCAGAAATCAGTTGAGATCAGCTTTTTCATGTTTCCTATGAATTTCCATTACTTCCTCTGTACAAATTAAAAAGGATTTCATTAAAAAACTTAAACACAGAGTGACACAGGAATATTGCAGAACATTGTCTTCTGTGGGCACCACATAACTGAGTATCATTTTGTGAAGCTCCCTATGCCTTTTGATTTTTTTAATCCTTTAACACTCGTCACATTCTCTCCAGAGAGGACTTCGCGTCCATATGCTCAACGTGAGGCTCAGTAGTCTTATGCTCCGGATTGCCCTAGTCTTTCTTCCCAGTGATTTGCCTCCTTTTAGCCATACAAAGTTATGTCCCAGGAACTTTCTCTTTTGTATCAGCACTTCTATTTATAAGGATCAATCACAAGCAGAGCATTTCTTTGGCAAAATCTAGTCCAAATGGGCCCTGTGCAAAGTTTTCCCTGGTTTCTCACCGAGGGAGACAGTTTCATTGAAGATTTCTGAGCCAGACCAGAAAGTTCAAACCAGCAGGCAAGTTTCTCATTTGGAACAAAACTCAAAGGTAAGAGAACTTCCAGTCTCCTTAAAACAGCTTTGAAATCTTCCCCATCATCAGGCCTGTCCTTTGCAGGGATATGCCTGCTAGGAGCCACACCATTGCCTGCCAGGCTGGGTGAGGAAGGGTAGACTGCTGATGGATAACCCACCAAAACCTTCAGGTTTGGATCTTCTTATTACCCTTATACAAGCCTATGGGTTAATTGGCAGATTTTCAGGGCTTGAGGATGCTCAAAACACTGTTCAAGGGTTAATACCAAGACTGTTTTCATAGAGGAAAAGAAGGTCTGGCTAAAACTTCCCTTTGTTTCCCTCCTCCTCCCTTACCCACCTTCCCTTCTGCTGCTTCTTTTATGAATAGATCTTTACTGTGCCTTAAGAAAAAAAAAAAAAAAAAGCATGTCTGATGGCCTTGCTCTCCCCTGACTGCTTGGGGCTGCCAGAGCCAGTCAGAGGGTGGCTTTTGTAATACGGAAAGCTTCTTCCAGGCAAAGGAAGACTCTGCCTGGGGCTTTTATATTCACAGCCTTTCTATTTCTGGCTCTCCCTTTTCACAGGGCTTTGTTTGCTAAGCCCTGCTCTCCTCCCCCTGGGACATTGGTGAACATACTTACCTCAGAAGCTGAATAAACTGGGGAAAAAAAAAGTCCCAACTACTCTGGCAGAGCCCACCCCAGAGATGGGTGGGCTTACATCTTACCTCTCTGCCTTTTCTCCTTCCAGGGAGTTTGCTGAAGACTAATTAATTGGAATGCCTTAACGGCTTAAATCCTGCTTTATGGACTCCAATTTGCCTCTTGAGATGGAAAGCAGAAAGTAATCCTATTTTCAATACAGTCAGAGGTAGACTGTGCTGACACCAAGCCCAAAGCAATTCGAGAAAGGTCACTGCAATAATGCAGTGCACAGGCTCAGAAAGGCCCCAGGAGCTCCAGGGAGCCAGCACAGGATTTTCAGGTAAATGAAACAGCCCCAAGCCCCTCCCTTGATGCCTGATTGAAGGATTTAGAGTCCCTGACATCAGCTCACAGCAGCTCCCTCAGCTCCAGCATCAGAGATACAAACTGGGTGTCCCGTCCCGTCCCGTCCTGTCCCGTCCCTTCCCTTCCCTTCCCTTCTGCTGCTTTGCAGCTCAGCTGGTTACCAGCACCACCAGCAGCAAACACACACAGAAGCCAAACCCCACCATCCTTAAGTGCTTCCAGGCTGTCCAGCCAGGTCACAGCTTCACCAGGGTGCCCTGATCAGCAGCCTCCAGCCCAATGGGCTCATTCTGGCTACAATTCTTCATGCTTTTCATGGGCTTTAGTGCTTCACCATCTCTTATCTTCCCAGTTCAGAGAGTTTCTGAATGCCAGGTTTTCCCTGTGCCCATCTCACATGCAGTACAAAGATCCTGGACCAGGCACCATCAGTTTAATTTTACACTGCATTGTAGTGTAGTGACCTATTCTAAGAGCAGGCGAGCTCAGCTACAACAGGGTCACGCACCCAGCTTGACACAAGATTTTGGGGCAATGCTTAAAATTCCTTGTCACTGCATTACCAAGGTGCCTAAAATACCTAGGAAGGGTAAAGCACTGCAGTCTCTCAAGATCTGCATAGGATTATTTTCCAAGCTGGATATTACTGCTGTCTTTCCACAATAGCCCTCTAAATCTCACGTCTTCTTCCTGAACCTTTTCCCCAAAAACTTTCATCAGTCTTTCTGCAAAGGTCCGTTTAAGCCAGCCTCATCAGTGAGGCATACAGTTACCTACTCCCCCATCCTCTGAGGGCTACAGAGCACCCTCCTGTAGATTTTTTCCATGAGTGGTTCTTTCAAACATTTTTTTCCCCCCAATGCCTCTTGGAACAAGTCAGTGTTCAAGCACAAGCCTGTCTGACACCTATCCTGAGGTCAAGCCAATTATTTCCCTTCTTGCCTACAGCTGCTGAGGCAGTCACACTTTGTACCAGCCTTTTAGCATTTTCATCACCTCCAGCTGACTGCAGCCTTACCCAGGGAAACTTATGGGTTCACACCTTGTCACTGCTGACACCTGTGAAGTCACCAAAAGCATATGCCACTTTCCCAGCACACAGACACCCCCAGTGCTCTCCTGAACAGCCTATGTGGGGGGTTTTTTGTACCACTCCCTTTCTGAACTTCAAGCCAGCTGGTCCTTCTGCTAAAAAGTTCGCAATCTTGGATGAAAATTTCTCCAGCATCTGGCACAGCAACATTTTGATCAAGTACAAATAACAAGAGTATGTAGTTGTTTCCATCAACATGTGAAGTCACCCTTTTCTCAGGAAGGGACTCTCAGGAACTCTGTTGTAATCATGCACGATTCTCCAGGCTCCCAACTACCACTACACAAGGTTTGATCTGCCCATATGTGAAGGCACCCCAATTCACTTCTTGTCTTGCTGGCTCATCCACTTGCTGCTTTTTGAGATTCAGCCCATCTCATCTCCTCTTTTGATTTGAGCACATGCATTTCCTTAACTGGCACCAAACAGATGAGAAAACATTTGTGTGCTAAAGTCACAAGTGTGGTGTTACGTGGGTATCATCGGGTCTAATTGGAACCATTTCTCCTGGAAATTTCCAATGGGGCAACAACAGTTTTGTCAAAAACAGCTCTTGGTTCCCTAAGCACTTGCTAGGAGCCACAGCAGGAACTGGGCTTGTCAGAGCAGCCCTTTTATTTTCACAGAAGCCACTGAGCAGCTCTGCCAGAATGATGATATTCCCTTACTGCTGGCCAGTGCCTGGATGAACACTGTGAACCCAGAGGCGAAGGACTTTCATAGCCCATTACCCAGCCTCCTGAGCCATGCAGTTCCCAGCTGCCAGTGCTCTTGACAGATCACCGTGCTGCACAGAAACTCAGCCCCTGCTCTTTTTCCCTCCAATCTCAGCTTGGAAACACAGTGTGAAAACACAGTCCCCTGTCTTCAAGTGTCTTTTATTTCCTCCTCCACAGATCTGCCGCTAACCCATCACCTTGAGGGTGCAGAGAAGAAGACACTCAGCATTTCAATATTTAACCTCATGTGTAATGGAAACTGGAAACACACATTATCAGTAGCACTGTGGGCAAGAAGCTGAGAATAAGTGGTGCTGTAACTCGGAAACTTCAGGCACAGTCATGGAAAGATGCAGCAATGTTTCGGTTTATCTCAGCCTAACTCCCAGAGGGTCGCTATCCTACAAACCCCTTGTTTAAAACTAGATACTCCTTCAGTCTCATACAAGTGACAAGCTCAATCCCTTCTATCCTAGTTAAAATAATGATTAGAGACAGTTGTTGGAAATATCAGGAAGTGTTGCTCCCATCTTGAAACTTTGCAAGCTTGGGGACTTTCCTGACTGCCTACATATGCCTGGGAGATCCTGAGCATCAAGGCAGAAAATCCTTCCCTTACCAGCAGCAGAGTAGTATCTGATGGATGTTTTCATCAATAGGCACCAGCAAGCTTTACAGATGAAAGTAAGCATGTTATCATCTCTACTGCACTTTTTGGAGAGCAGTCAGGAGGTGGCAAGGCCAAGGTTAAAGAATAGCAGTGGGAACAAGACAGAAGCACAGAAGACAGCCAGGGAAGCAAAGCAAAGCTGTGTCCTCTGTAACCAACACAGGTCAGAACATCCTCATTTTCAGATAAATTCACTGGTATCTGTCTTTAAAGGGCTGCTAGAAGCCACCCAAGAAGCAAGTCTGGGGCTTACCAAACCTAACATTCTTTCTCCATGGCAATTTACCCATTTTTACTTCCATTTAGCAGCTCAGGTCTAACTCTAAGTAATATCAGATAAATCTGTGCTAAAATATGTCAATGGCACAAAAAGGAACATGCTTGCCTGTCCCCTGCCCTCTGAACATTTCTCCTAACCCAGCAAAGCCAGAAGCAACATAGACACTGATGGAGAGACTCAAGATGGGTAGCAGCAAGACCTTTCATGCTGTCAGGTAGGCAGGTTGACAGGGAAGGACATGCCTACAACTCCATGGGCCATCTGCACACCCAGAACCCAGTTGGGCATCAATCTGCAGGGAAATTGCAGTTTGATGGGTCCCTGAGCTAGGAAGCCAACCTATGTCCCTCAGGAAAGCATCATCACATCCCTCTTCACCCAGAAGAGAAACTCAAACACACACTGGGATACCTACCTTGTGATCATATCTTGCGATTATCTCCTGTGAGCTCCTTTCCAGCCCAAGTGCTTGCTACTGAAGTCAACACCACACATTTAGCCCTGGCTAAAACATGGCTCCTGCCTTTATACTCGAGGCCAGCGCTGCTGGCAATTCCTCACTTCTGGCATAAGGGACTTTATGATTGCACAGAGAATAGGAGACCATGATAGACAGACTCATTATCCTTGTTTTATGGAAATCCAGGCAGAGCTCAGTGGACAAAAGAATTTTCCCAAAAAGGCCATGTCAGTCCTTGATTCCACATGCAATATTACACTGCACCGCAGCCCTCCTGCATCTGCTCAGCACACCGACCCACACAGTGCTGTCTCTGCACCACTGACCAGCATGTGCTCAGCACCAATTAATCTTCTGACATCCAAAAATCCAGCACTGTCATGTCACTGCTGGACTGCAGGATGAGGAGCAGCAGGTCATGATGACTGAAGCCTCATTTAAATGCAGGAACTGCAAATACACCAAATATGAAGGACAAGTAAAGGGTGCAAAGGCATTGCTCTGAATGTTCAGGGCAGTTTAAAGGGAGCAGGCATGGAAGTTTTGCTTTAGCAAAGGCTCTGCAATCCAGCTGACACATCCAAGCCGTCCACCTGGGGGGCATCCTGACTTGGATCAACACTTCACTCCTTACATTAGGGTACTTCCTAATGGTCTATCGATTTCAACAGATGTCCCAGTTAAACGTGTTACAGAGGGAACATCAGCCCAGCAGCATCTGCAAGTTCATGTGCTAACACCCCACTGTTCAGTGCAAAAAGGAAAACGAGTGTTGAGAGGGTAGGTTATTGGCAGGTCAACGTGACACTTGCAATTCTGGTAAAAAGCAGCCTACGCCAGAGCTGGTGTAACACCAGCAGGCATGGCACAGCCTGCCCTCCATGCTATGCCCTTAAACCAAATGTCACCTCCTGGTTCAGCTTCCCAGGGCTCCTGCCACCCACCCAAAGTGTCTCCGTTCTCACAGGAAAGATGACTCGCCAGCACCAGCTCTGCCCAAAAGGGGAGGCATGGGGACATGACACACAAGGCATGACCCCAAAACCACCTGCCTACAGGTCCCAGATAGGAGAAGACCTCCTCATAAGTGTGGTCCAATCAAAGCAACAAAGCCTGAGGAAAACAACGAGGGGCAGAGTGGCTCAGCCACATGAGGAGGGGTCTGGCAGGCAGCATTATTTCAGAGCAGCCTCTACCAAGGAGTGGAGCAAGGACTGAATTCCTATTCTAGGGATGTTTGCGCTTCCTGTTTGGTGTGACAGCTTCAAAGGGGAATTAGTATTTACAGAGCTCTGGTCACGTCATCCCATTGTTCCCACACAGCCAGAAGGCTGCCGGGAGAGAGGAAGAGAGAGCAAAGCATCCCAGCATGCTGCCCCAGCCATGGCTCCCTGCCAGTGGTGGCACTTTTCAGGGAGGCAAGGCTAAAGGCATGGTGGAGACAGTGATTTCTCACCTCCCAGCCATGGGAGCAGCACAGAGAGGGGCAGCCACACTGCTGGGAATGCAACTTCTCCCTCCCCAGGCATCTACTGACAGCAAAAGACCCAAACAGGACAGGGGAAGGAAGTGACCTTAAAGGTCATCAAGTTCCAATCCCCCTGCCATGGGCAAGGACATCTCCCACTAGACCAGGTTGCTCAAAGCTCCATTCAGCCTGGCCTTGAACACCTCCAGGGATGGGGCATCCATAATGTTTCTGGGCAACCTGTTTCAGTGTCTCACCACCCTCACAGGAAAGAATTTCTTCCCAAGATCTAATCTACATCTCTCCTCTTTCAGTTTAAAACCATTACCCCTCATCTTACGGCTCCACTTCCTTATCAGAAGTCCCCCCCCATCTCCCCTGGTAAGTACTGGAAGGGGCTATAAGGTCTCCCTGGAGCCTTCTCTACTCCAAGCTGAACAACATGCCATAGAGAGACCCAGTGCTTTCTGCTCAGTAAAGGAGAGGAGCCCTCAAGCACCCCGGGAGGAGAGAGCAGACCCCATCAGCTTCCCCTGTCCAGGTCATGTACATCCATGGAGATGCAGAGCAAAGCAGAGGTATCAGGAGAGAGAATAAAACAGAAATCTCAGAGGGAATTTGTGGAGGAGAGGACAATGCAGGACAGGAGGATGAAGCAGGCATGGCAAAGGGAAGCTAGGAGCAACTCCTGTCCACCCAGGAGCTCTCAGCAAGACGCACAGAGAGCACAAATAAAAGCCTTTCTGGGGTTATCTCAGGGTGTTGCTCTTCAGTGTTGCATAGCATTCCTACTAAATACAGAGAACGCCATTCTGGTCTTGACAGGAAGAAGGGGGAGAGACAGAAGAGAGGTACACCAGGAAAAGGGCTTGCATCAGTACTAAGCCACAGCTGAAGACAAAGGCCTTTTATAGACAAGACCAACCAGGATAAGGGATGTCAGTAAATCTCTCTGATTATACTCTTCACCTGTCCCAGGAGAGGCCTGCATCTCCCTAGGGCTGCACAAGAATGAATGCAATAAAGATGATGAAGCACCAAGATGATAAAGTAATGGAGCTTGTGCAAGTTCCCACATAAGGAAAACTCTGTTTCAACTCAATCTGCAGTGCAAACTGCCTGGGTGACCATTTTGGCCTAGATTTTGAAGTGTCTTTGACTTTGTACTTCCAGGGCCACCTCGACTTAGTGCTGGTTGTACCTCAGGCACTGTATTTCCATGGATTGGGACTCAGGCCCTCCCACAAGCAGCATGGAAGCGAGACTAGACATTTCAGGCAAAAGGAGGTGCACATGTATAGCTTGGTCTGTGAGACAGATCCAGTCTCCAAATTTTGACGATCAGCTTCAGAAGACCCAGAATTTCACCTGCAGGATTTGCTGACCCATCAAGCAACCATGGAATGCTTTGTTGAATGAGAACTTCTGCTTCCCTGTACCTTTGGCATGATGTTTTTATTTATACATAATGTTTTAATATTTTTTTTGTTTCCTTTCCCCATTTAATTTCCTCTTTAAATTCCAAGACAACCGCCTGTGCAAGGATAGCAGCTGTTTTATTCCTGGAATTAGCACTCAGTTACCGGACAGACAAACACTGGGCTTTCTGCAGGAAACTCAGCTTTCCTGATTTGTTGCTGTTTTCCTTAGGCTGAAGCTAATATCTGCTTAGAGCCAAAACAGACATTTGGGGTTTTGTCTATGGAAAGAAAGAGTTCACTCCTTGTCAGCAGCAATGTGCATCCTCTCAGAAACAGAAATATTTTCAGTCTTTGATTTCAGCAAGACATTTTGGCAGCATTATGAATCCAAACCTTTGGCAGAATCATGCAGGCAGTGAGACACAGAGAGAGAGAGAGACTTACACTGAAATATGAAGAGCAAAAGATATCACAGCTCAGTGCTGCATGAACGGTGCAGTAGTCCTTCCCACACAGCCCTCAGTGTCAGCAGAGCTGCTGGCACAAAGGTAGGGCAGAAAAGGACTCGGGCTGCAAGACGTTGTTTTCATGTTGAACAGTTCCTCATATCACAACCAGTAAGGCTCCCTAAGTGGCCTGCAGAGCTGCAACAATACTTCGTACTTCCACAGGAAAAAAGGGTGAAATCCATTCTAGAAGTCTGAGATTTGTATATCAGACCAACAGCAGAGCTATTGGAGAGTGCACTCTACATGGATCTCCTCTGTGACACCAGCAGCTCGCTGGGAAGCGATTAAAGCTTCCATGCAAGGGGAGATTCCTTGGTTAACCAAAGAGCTGTCTCCAAGGGCTAGGGGAAAGCGACATTGTGCTTGATTGCCACAAGCCTGTTGTGGCTTCTTCTGGAAGCAGAACAAATGCTGTGACAAAGCTTAGTTTTTTGTCTCCAGGAGCCAGGAGGCACAGTTAAGATCAAACATGCTCAAAATAAGTACTGAAACCTTTGGGTGCTGATTTAGTACTGAATGGAGCTTCTAAAAACGTGAAGTTTTCACATCCCTGGCTGGATTTATCTCCAGTGCTCAAGCTACTGCTCTGAGGAATGAGGGGACAGACTCATGGTACTCTGAGCAACCTGATCTAGTGGGAGGTGTCCCTGCCCATGGCAGAGGGATTGAAACTTGATGATCTTTAAGGTCCCTTCCAGCCCAAACCATTTTATGATGCTATGATTCTATGATCTATGCTGTAAGGACTTGGCGTGCCCAACAGTGGGGAATACCTAAGCAGGTATTTCCCAAAAGACAAGATACAAGTATTATTTCACAAAGACAAGATATAAGTAGTTGACATGGCCAGTAGCAAAGCAACAAGCATTGTCTCAGGGCGCACACGCTTTTAGAGCTGACAATGCTCCCCAGAGCAGGATAACTGCAAGTCATGGGTGAAAATGGGGAGAAAATAAAGAGAACAAGAGTTCAGCATCTCTTTCTGCTCCATTCTAGAGCCACCAAAGGTTGCCTGTTGATTTGTGAGGCAAGGGCTGGGCCTCTCAAGCATAAGTGCCTGCAAACTGGGTGTCCAGATAAAAATAGGAATAGATTTGGTTTTGGCATTGATTTTTAAAAAAAAAAAAAAATATAAAAAAAGAGAGAGGGGCTGGAAACGTTCCTTTTCATTTAAAAAGAAGCTGAGACTCCTTGACAATGGGATGACTCCAGCAGCTGGGCTTTTAAGGACACTCTGGAAATTACGAGACTCCTGATAAAATCGTAGGAGTTGGTGAGGCCGTATTTCCCCTCAACAATTATGATTTCATTGCCTGTGGGTATCGCTGTGTTGAAACGCCTCTGAAGTTCCTGCTATGTCATTGAATTTGCATGCACTTCTTTTCAGTTCCTTCCTTCTCCAGCCCCTGCCAGAGAGTAGACATTCCTGAAAATCAACTAAACCACACTCCCATAACTTTACAGCCTGAAGACCTTGAAGTAAATGAGCCTTGAAGAGTAATTGTAACATTACAGGCAACAAATGATGCCGAATTATGCAGCGCTTAGTGGACACTGCTTAGTGGACTGGTTTGGGGAAAAACATTAAATAAGATAAGAAAAAATAATTTCTACAAATGATGCAGCAACATTAGCTAAAACTTCCACTGTTTTCAACTCAATTAGCAATAAAAAAATGGGATGACTCCTTCAACTGTCTGATGGGGCTGGACCAGAGGAGTCCCATTTTAAACAATTAAACCTGCTCTGGGAAGGGACTTCTTCTTTAAAGAACATTTTAACCCACCAAATTTATGCCTCCCCCTCTGGAGCATTCGCATTGCTGTAAGAAGTTCTGAGAGTGACTCTACCCCAAATCCAAGCACTTCAGGCAATAAGCATCAGCCAGGATAAACCAGATCTTGGAGGAAGGTGTGAGCCAACATTTCCATTCTGGTGGCTCAAATGCTGTGGGATGCATGGACCTTAAACTAGATGTTTCTTTCTAGCATGATAAATCAACTCCCACTGACTGCAAGGGGTTTTTTTGTTGTTTAAAAGTTATTGAGAAAATATCTCAGTAGCATTATTACTAACCAAGCCAAAAGAAAAGCAGCAGTAATAGAAATAATGAAGCAAACACAATGGATATGTGTTCAGTGATGTCTGGTGATGTATGTTCATTGCAGGGAGGCATTGAATTAGATGATCTTTAATGGTATGGTCCAATTCAAACCATTCTGTGATTCTATGTGAGCTAATCATTTGCCATCTCTATGTGTTCACATTCAGGGTATTTCTGCACACTCTACAGATGGGCATTAGTATTGTTATTGTTTCCATTCTTCATGTGTAGGAATCAAGCTGAAATTAAGCATTAATTAAGAATTAATTGCTCAAGATCACACAGGAAACAGGTGAGAACTGAGGAACAGGAAATAGGTGTTACCCTGACCTGACCGTCACGTGGTAGTGGCTTCCTACTAACACCTTAGCATTGCATAGGACCTGAAAAACACAGGGTTGCTGTAACATTTGGAGGTCCTCTTCCTGAAGACTTCAGTATTTGTCGTGGACAAGAACTTGAGAGAAGGTGGGAAAGTAATGGGAGAAAGCCAGCCCTCATCTCTTCTTCATGGGTACCAGTTAGCAGTGAGAGTGATGGACAGGGAGGTGGGAAGAGCAGGAGCTTTGATGAGTTGACCAAGAAATCTCTGAGAACTGTCTCGCATTCCTGGCAAGCAAAGATGGGCAGCACATGGCTCAGCTGTGGCACCACAAAAGCAAATAACCCTGCCACTCATAGAGCATCGCTTCACCCCAGAGTATAGACTTCAGGCATCCCCAAACTGTGGGAAAGCACATGGTAGGTTTCCCATTGCTTACCCACCATGTTATGCCACATCCTCCATCCTCCTTCCTGAGCTCCCCACACAGGCAGGCTGGCCAGGAAAATAGTGAGCACCACAGCTTATCCCTGCATGTGATGAAGCAATAGTTTGAGGGAGGGATAAGTAGGTGACAGTCTAATTAAGCAACGTGTGATAACGCCTCATACTGGTAGCCAGGCTGCAGGCATTTCCTGACCACAGGATCAAAGCTGCCAGCTTTGCCACCTCTAAGCTCCACTTCACCTGGCTTTTGGAGACTGGCTGTGGCACTGCCAGGCTGACAGAGAGGTGTCCAAATCCATTGTCTCACTTGTGTGCATGCAGGGAGGTGGAAACAGAGGCTTTAGGTTACCTTTTGGCTTGCCACTCATTGTCGGGTGTTTAAACACAGGTGTCTGCTGCTGTTGACACAGAGTGATAAGTGGAGACATTTTTTCCATTGGAAAGAATCTCAAGAATTCTCCTGTTCTCTTTTAATTCTTTTTTTTTTTTTCCTTCTGCATCATGGTAAGGAGACAGTTACCAGGGAGTGCAGGGCAGCTGGCAGAGGCAGAGGTGGGATGGTGCTTATTTAAAAATTAAATCCCCCTCTATTCCCCTCATACAAGCACAGCCACTCCAACTCCATGCTTCAAATGCTTGTTTAAATTGAAATATTCCTCCCTTTCTGCACCCTCAGCTACCTCTAATAGTTGGTTCTTAATGTTCTAGTCCCTAACTTGTACGATGAGTCCCCAAACCAGCAGTTTGCAGC
Source organism: Jacana jacana (assembly GCA_013400555.1). NCBI lineage: Eukaryota > Metazoa > Chordata > Aves > Charadriiformes > Jacanidae > Jacana > Jacana jacana. Next base: position 39,123 of record VZTM01025963.1, on the reverse strand, counting down.
CACCTCCAGGGATTAATTTTCCTTCCAGAAGCAGGAGAAGCAGTGGTGCCCTCGGTGTCGTCTGCATCACTGAGGCTGAATTTGAGCTGTTGCATCCAGGCTCACAATTTAAGTACGCCCTAGATCCCCTCAAAAAGAGGAGAAAAATGCTTAGAGCTTGGGGTGGAGGCTGGGAGAAAAATATTCAGGTGTAAAATATAAAACCGATGCCTTTCCAACATGGAAAAAGTAGGCACAAGTTGCGAGAGGGCCCCCTTCTCTCCCCCTTTGCCCATCTCATGCCACTGAACTGCAACCGTAAACCAGCCTAGAACCCGGGATGCCATCACCAGAAAGCTACAGTTGGTTATTTTTGTAATGCTTAACTGTGTCTCAGCAATACATTTCATGTAATTTCTTATGTCATTCAAGTGGGTTAGATTTTTTTCCCCAAGAGAAACCAGGCCTGCCTTGCTCTGGTACACCCTGGGGAGTAGAAGGAAAACCCAGTGTCTCCACACACACATTCTCACACACCTTCCCAGCACCATGTACCACAGCAAAAACCTTGTCTCACAATCAGCTGGCTGAACATCCCCACATACATGTGTGTAGACACACATTCATGGAAACACAAGTTGCTGAGGTGCTCCTACATGCATGGGCATAAAATTATAGAATCGTTCAGGTTGGAAAGGACCTTAAAGATCTTTGAGTCCCAAGCCCCCTGCCATGTGCAGGAACACATCCCACTAGACCAGGTTGCTCAAAGCCTCATCCAGCCTTGTCTTGAACACCTCCAGGGATGGGGCAGCCACAGCTTCTCTGGGCAACCTGTTCCAGTGTCTCACCACCCTCACAGGAAAGAATTTCTTCCCAAGATCTAATCTACATCTCTCCTCTTTCAGTTTAAAACCATTACCCCTCATCCTGTTGCTCCACATCCTGATAAAGAGTCCCTCCCCACCTTTCCTGTAGCTCCCTTTAGGTAGTGGAAGGGGCTATAAGGTATTGGAAAGCTGCAGTAATTCCTGTAGTACTTCAGGACCACATGTCCGTTCAACAGCTACCAATTAATGCTGCCCTCCCCCTGTCCCTTGCTGTCCTAGGACTTTGTTGGAAAGCAGGAGCACAGCCAAGGGACCTCCAGCCCTATTGCTGGTACCCATGCCTGAGTGCATCTCTCCCTCTTGGGGTGAGGGTGACACTAATAAGCAGGTAACATCCCCAGCATAGGATAGAAAATGTGAATGCTCTAAAAAAAACCTGGTGCAGTGGAAAGCCAGCCTCTGGGGAACTAAACCAAGTACTCTGGGACACCAGCTTAGTTAACACATTCAATGGGGCTTGGCCACCACACAAGTGACTAATTGCCAGTCTCTTAAGCTCCCTGCAGCAGTTAGTGGCTACAGTCACCAGCCATCCTCTGCCCCATGAGCTGGGGGGCACAGGATCCCAGCTGCTGTGTTTCCTGGGAGTCTGGGCCAACAAAAAAGCCAGTTTGTCCAATCTTTCATGGGAGGATACGTTATAAAAAACCCAAACCCTCATTACAATGCAACATTGGCCTCTTCTGACACATCTGCTTGTGGGCTGGGGAAAGCAGTGGCAGTGAAGCAGTAGAGGTCTTTGCTGCAGATGCTGCCAGCTTTGCTGGAGAGGATATAAATCTAGGATCCAAAACTCATAGAATCAGACTGGTTTGGTTGGAAGGGACCTTAAAGATCATCTGGTTCCAATGCCCCTGCCACGGGCAAGGACATCTCCCACTAGCCCAGGTTGCTCAAAGTCCCATCCAGCTTGGTCTTGAACACCTCCAGAGATGGGACCATAAACTGCCCTTTTTCCTCCCAGAAGGATACCCACCCTAGCCCCCTGCTTGACTTACGGGACTTCACATCCTTGCCCTCAAGGAGTCTGGGACCTGCCCCAGACATCCTTTCGATTTCAAGGAAGGTACAAAGGAAAAGGTGAACAGGCATGTTTTCTACAAAGGATAGAGAGGCCAAACCGCAGATGAAACACTACCACTTCAAGGGGAAAAAAATAGATAACATTAGTCATCGCCCAGTGAATGAACTACAGCCTCCTCAGATGGCAGAAGCTATAAGGAGCCTTCCATCTTCCTCCTCCCTGTCCTCCTGCCCCTGCTTCTGCCTGTTTATGATATGACTTATGACAAAACAACTTATTAAAGGAATTACGCAACTGAGCTCCAAACCCTTTCCATGCTGGGTTTTTCCAAAGCCTTATGCTTATCAGTTAACTGAGCTGAAGACACCAGCTACCTCTCACAAGCCTTGTTGTGTGTCGGGGTTTTTTGTTGGGTTTTGGTTTTGTTTTTTTTTTAATGAGGCCTCAGCTCCTTAATTGCTCACATGTTTTGTTGGGAAACCTCTGTCACATGGGTGCAAAGGTAATCCAGGAAAAGTACTATCAGTGTGCCCAATTACAGGGGCTGGCGCTGCCTTTGGTATTGAACTTTGCCTACAGTCTCGGGACCAGCGTTGTAGCAGGTCACTCAGCAAAAGGGCATCTTTACACCTCTCAATGCAGACTGGTGTTGGCTCTCCAGCTCCTCATTCATGTGCCCCATAGGAAACTTGGCTCATAGCAGACCCTGCCTGCTTGTTGCCCTGGGGTTGCCCAGGGAGCCCATGTGACAGCCAATGAGGTATGAGGTACGGGATCCTGTCTGTAGGTACCTACTGCCTTCTGAGGTGTCTTTGGGTGCCTGATCCTACATGTGCTGTGCATCAGGGATGGAAGAAAAATCATTACCTACTATTCTGGTTTGCTTGTTTCAGACTTTGTTCCAATTTCTGTAAAACAAATAACATTGCCTACCAAAAAAACCCAAAACAATCCAAAAACCGC
>VZTM01025963.1:0-36223 GCA_013400555.1 Jacana jacana | reverse complement strand
CCCCCTCTCCCCCCCCCCCCCCCACCCCCTCTCTAACTCACCCAGCTTCAAATCTTCTGGTAAACAACATGCATAATGACAGCCACCAGCCTTCTCCAAGCGTCTCCACACATTTATAATATGTAACGCAGCGTACGAAATCTGTATTTCCATATAATTAGGAGTGCTCAGAGAGGTGACTCAGACATTCCAGTGTGCTTTCTTCTTGTCGTTGGTGTGCAAAATGTAACTTTACTCATTTTTTCCAATGACTTTGGACTTTAAAAACAGTAATTAGCAAAGTCAGCTCGTTATCAGCTCCTGTCAGTAATCAGTCCTCCCGCCAGTCCTCCACTGCCTTTTGGTCACAGGCACAGCTTTGGCAGCCATTTCTCAATCCCTGCTTTTGTCTGGAGGATCGAAGCAATGGAGCAAGAAAAAGAGGTCCTAAGCTTGCAAGCCCTTCATGCATCTTCATTTTAAGCACTTGAATATTGAAGTACCTGCAGACTAGGCCTTTACACTGTGGTAAATAGGTGGCAAGACATGAAATAAAACTTCAGAGGCGTTGTTTTCTCACTTCTCTTTCTAGTTATGGCTAGGCAGGCATCGACAGAAGCAAAGTGAAAATATCACCCTCGCTAATGATGCTATTTCTACTGTGCCTCTATGGTAGCTTTCATCTGCTCTGCCCACAAAGTATTTTCCTACCCGTACTTTGCCATGCACCACTGTATCCACAGCCAGATGAGGGGCAAAAGGCAATCTATTGCTTCTCATCGCTCATAGGCTTTCAGCCCATGAACCATGTCAAAGGGTGTTATGGAGACTGCTCTTCATGAGGGGACAGGGAGCTGCTATTTCCTCTTGCACACTGGTGGTCCCCATGTTTTCTTCCCTGGTGGGACAGGCTGGGCATAAGACCCCAGTAAAAGAGGTTGAAAGATCAGCATCCCTTTGAAATCTGTGGGAAGGCTTTCATCCAGCCAGCCTGAATGGGTGAGCCACCACTCGTAGTACATGGACTGGCAGGCATGGGAGCAGAAAAATGCTCCCGAGAAAAACTTAAGTGCACAACATTTTAATTTGAAAAATCAGAGTGGAAAAAACAACTTTTCCTGAACAATTCAGGTGATTCCTGATAAGCAGCTTCTGCTTGTCTGCTGTTTCTAACTGAAGCTCTGATGCACACAGAAAGATATTGGCACTCTCCAAGACCCACCTACAGCCAGAAGTTTCTCTGGAAGGGAAACCATGTACATGGGAGTAAGGGAGCAAACAGGACTAGGCCCTTCAGCTGGGCTGGAGACAAAAGATGGGAGCACTACCGTCCTCAACACAGGCAGGATGAGCCTCAAGAAGTTCAAAGGTTTGTGACATCTCCAGCTCATTTTGTGTTCAAACAGTTCAGAAAACAACTTTACTAATCCTTTTTTCTTGCAATTTAAATTCATTTCTCCCCCAAGGTAGATTAATTTAAACCACAAGGCTAAAGAGAGCCCCATGCTACATGATCACATTTTGGGTAAGTGTGTCTACATCAGGTGGCATCTCCAGCACACATATGGCTTTCAGCACAATAGAAGACAATGGGATGTCTGTGGGCACCAGCAGCTACAAGTGGGAGTGAATGTGTCTTTGTAGTAGACCTGGCTGGGAAGCAGAGTCTGCCTTCCTCTCTTCCCTTCTCCCTCAAGGTAAGCCAGGGCAAGCATCATGCAGGTGACAAGGAGCCTTGTCATGCCACCTCTCCTTCCACCCTCAAGGTCTTTATTGCACACTCTTGCTGTGTTTTCCTTACTCTTCCAATTCCCCATTGGGTTTGGGTTTTTTTCACCCTGTTGTGTCACTTTATGTCACTGACACTCTGCTGGTTTCGTGCTTTTTGGTGGCAGTCAAGGAATGTGAATTTTATCAGGCTTGGTCCAACTCAGTTTGCTATGCACACTCAGAATGGCTGACTGTGGATGTAAAGATCTTTTTACGCTATAGAAATGGAGATATTGACATGTGAAGGCACAAACCCAACAAGGTGACAGTACAAAAGAAATAAGGTGAGGTTCAGCTCATGGAGCTGCAGTGCCTGAGAGCCAGGCACGCAAACTACATGGCTTATCTACATCTTCTCACTAGTAAGAGCCAGAGGACCATCAAGAAGTCAGAGCCAGAGGACCATCAAGAAGTCAGTATTTCCAGATAGACTGTTAAAATTAATCACCTTCCAGAGGTATTTACCTCCTTTATGGAGTACAGGAGGAGACTAAACAATTATCTTGGGCTAGACACCCGAGGTTTAATTAGGACAGAGGCAGCTCAGGGTGACTAGCCCAGTGCCAGGGTGGGAGGTGGCATCACAGGGTCTGTAACCAGGAGCTTTTTGCTGGCTCCCTGGGTAAAACTCAGCCAAATAAACAATCTCTCTCAATAGCAGCAGCTCTGGAGATTTCTCCTGAGCAACTGTCCTCAAAACTGATTGCTGTTTCATCCCACCAGGAACATTGCCTGTAGACAAATGTCTAAGGTTTGTCATAAGAGGAATGTATGGGAAGTCACTGATGGCAAGTCCCTATAAAGCACAAACACTCACTTAAGTTAAATATCATACTTCATGCAAACTGTGGCCAAACATATTTCACAGAGGTCAGTTATAGTTACAGAGATTTAGCCGCTCCAATTAAGTGAGGCAGAGACAGGAGGATGCCCTGGAGAAACCTCTTGGGCTGCTGTTGGGGAAAAAACTAGAATGGATTCTGCATGGAGAGGAGCAGATGGGCAGGACGCAGTCTGTGAAACATGCTGCAGCAAGCACCTTGCTGAGCAACTCAGAAAGGCCTTGGAATGGGCCAGGACACCCTGGCAGCATGCTAGGTGGCCCACACTGTGGCTCTTGTTTGCCCCATATGAATTCCTACAAGCTCTCCCCTCTATTGCATGCAGGCACCCACAGCAGACCCAGCCAGGAACTGGTACCCGAGTGCTGCAGATTTTGGCAAATCCCATTTTAGCTCTGCTGAGCATCCCATGAAGAGGCAGGTCATGAGCTTGAACACGGCAAAGTTCCTTTGGACTCGGATAGAGGGGGTAATAACCCCAGCACGGATCAGCTGAGCCTATTGGCAACTGACAAGCCCCTGCAAAGCTGCCCATCAGTTCCATCACTGGAGCAATTTTTCACACAAAATCCTGCTTGAAAGTCCCCTCTGCCCCCTCGTGTTCCCAGGTATCCCAAATCCCATCAGCTGGAGCATTACCAGATTAAACCCACCAATTCAATGGCAGAACATGACAATTACTTTTAAAAGGCTGTGTGGATGGCAAAGCAAGCTACAGGGAATGAGAGCAGGGGAGGGTGTCAGGGTCTGAGACACAAATCCCACATGCACAGCCCTCTCAGCCCACCAGAAAGGGTTTCCCCCCCAAGGCCATTGGCAAGGATGCATGGCAAGTAGCTCCACCTCTGCAGTTTGCCTGACCACACAGCTTCAGCCAGCTCACCTTCATCCAGTGGGACGCAAGGGTGCTGCCACCCCGGTGACCAAACAAATGCCTTTTTTAGCCATTTTAGTTGGGGAAGTCCCGCCATGGCTCTCATTGAAGCAGGGGTCAGTCCTCAGCCCCGCAGGCAGCATCCAAAGTAGATGACTGCCACAGCCCTGGCAACAATTACAGTGGAAAAGAGTTGTCAAACATCACTCAGGAAGGCTTGCACTTGACAAATATTTGTCAAACTGATTGTAACCTGCCCAGCTCATGCTGCTGAATGCAGAGAACCTATGGGGAAGGGTTTAAAAACCCCAGCTACCTTCTCTTCCTCAGGTGACATTGCTGGAGGAAATCATCTTCTCATCCCAGCTGAGCTGCTCCCAGCATGGAGTGCAGCTGGACTAGGCTGTTAAATGGTGGTGATCACGCTGGGGTTTTAGTCCCAGGTGTTTTCATGGAATCATGTCAGAGTTGGAAGGGACCTCTAGAGATCATCTAGTCTAACTCCCTGCTAAAGCAGGATTGCCTAGAGCACATTACTCAGGACAGCATCTAGGCAGGTCTTGAAGGTGTCCAGTANGGAGCCCAGGATTCCATTGGCCCTCTTGGCAACAAGGGCACATCACTGGCTCATGGACAGTTTACCATCTACCAGGGCCCCCAGACCCTTCTCCTCAGAACGGCTTTCCAGCAAGTCCGCCCCTCACCTATACTGGTGCCTGGCATTCTTCCTCCCCAGGTGCAGGACCCTGCAGTTGCCCTTGTTGAACCTCATTATGTTCTTCTCTGCCCAGCTCTTCAGCCTGTCCAGGTTATTCTGGATGGTGGCACAGCCCTCTGGAGTGTCAGCCAACCCTCCCAGTTTGGTATCATCAGTGAACTTGCTGAGGATACACTCTGTGCCCTTGCCCAGGTCATCGATGAATATGTTGAACAAGACTGGACCAAGTATTAACCCTTGGGGGGCACCACTGGCTACAGGTCTCTAACTTGACCCTGCTCCGTTAATTACAACCTTCTGAGCCAGTTCTCAATCCACCTCACTGCCCTGTCATCTAGACCACACTTTCTCAGTTTCCTAATGAGGATGTTACGGGAGAGAGTATCAAAAGACTTGCTGAAATCAAGGTATATGACATCTGCTGCTCACCCCTCATCCAGCCATCCAGTTATAACATTATAGAAGGCTATCAGATTGGTCAAGCAACATTTACCCTTGATTTTATATGGCCAGAGCCAAAGACACTTGCCAGTGCAACCCCAGAGAAGCCAGTGAAATGCCTTGTTGTAGTTGGCTGAGATATCTCCTGCTCCATCTCCACAGCCTGCAGCAGAGCTGTGGGCTGTGTGTGTGGCTACCAGCAGGTATGGCAGGGCATCCTGCACACCGATGTGTGGTCACAAAGGTACCTGGGGCAGAGGGGTGTTTGGGAGAGAGGTGCTTAGTGGTAGGACATGCTTCAGGACCCATGGAGCAGGAAATACCTGGGCTCCTGAGCTGGTTGAGGGCAGAATAAAGAAGGAAGTGTTGAAAATAAAAGCAAAGCTGCTGTGACATTTTCATGCTTGGCTTCTGACATCCTCTCCCTCTTGTACACTTGACTTCCTTGCTTATTTTTATCAGATGAAGCTGATGGTCGCTGCTACGGTAACCCTGTGTGGTTACAGCTCTGGCAGTGAAGAAGTGCTCAATGCATGTTTCCTTTGTGGCTTCCCTCCCTGCTCAGTCTTCCCACCCCTCAGGGCTCTCAAAATAGTGTTTGACTTTGTTATGCTTTAGTTGTGAACACTGCCTGTTGCCATGGGCAGGGGTTCACCCCCAGCTTCTGCTCACTTGGCCAACTGGCCACTGCTGTCTCCCCCTCTTCTTGTCCTACCTCTGCTGTCTTTGATGGGCAAAGTACAGGCCTCTGACCCCAAGTACGGGGCTGGGTTTTTTGTTTGTTTGTTTTAACATCAAAAAAGCACAAAAACAACTCTCCTAGGGCTGATAACTTGGGTGGGGTAAAAAGCTCTTCATTGGCAGGATAAAGTCTGATTTGAAAAACAATAAAAAAACACTTCCCTTGCCTTGAGCCCATTTCTTCCCCTTTTAAAGCCATCATGGGGAAGGTGGCACCAGAAGATAAAGGCTGTAGTTCTCTCCTACACTGGGAAATGAGTTCATCTCCTGGGGCTTCCCCCCCCCAGGTAGTGATGTCCCATGTCTCCTAGTATCAGAGCCTCATCAGTGGATATACCAGTGCTCCTGTCTCATTAATCTCTGTTGATGGTGTTTCACTAGGTCCTAAAGGTGAACCTCCACGGAAAGGACGTCAGGAGCTGTGGAGTAGGGATGGGCACCCCGGTGCATGTCCTGGCTACACATCCAGCCCTTCAGGCATGAAATCACAAGGCCATAAAGGACCTTCAGCAGCACAGTCCCCTGCTATCGCACCTTATAACCCCATCCTATTCTACCCGCCTAGCTAGCAGTGACCCACAGTGCCCTTCCTTGCTTGGCAGCAGCTTGCATTTTCTCCAGCTCTGCTCATCACCAGGTTCACATACAGCACTACCACCAGTTCCAGGCATTTCCTGGGTGAAGGTGGTTTCTCTGAACTCAGTTACCCCCCTAGATTTTGAAGCTGAAACCTCTTCCCTCCCCCTCCTAACAACGCCTGTAAGCTTTCATTTTTGCTATGCTCAGTTTGCATGTTCTTCAGCAGAGCTGCTTTCCAGCCACGTTTTCAGCCGGAGCTGCTTTCACAGTCCTTTCTGAAGGTGGATGACAGCTGTAGCTGTAGGAAAAAAAATCCACCTTTTTAACCAGAGCAGCTGAAAAGCTGTGTTGCCCACACTGCTGGCCTCTGGCAGGCTCCAGGCAGAGCTGCAGCTTGGGAGATATTCCACACCTTCACAAGTAGCCTTTCTGCTGCTGGGAACCCCAGCACACTCTTTACTGCCCAAGTGTACCCAGCGGCAGAAACCCTAAAATCATAGAATGGTTTGGGTTGGAAGGGATTTTAAAGATCACCCAGTTCCAACCACCCTGACGTGGGCAGGGATACCTTCCACTAGACCAGGTTGCTCAAAGCCCCATCTAGCCAGGCCTGGAATACCTCCAGGGACAAGGCATCCACAGCTTCTCTGGGCAACCTGTTCCAGAGTCTTAACACCCTCACAGGAAATAATTTCTTCCTAATTTCTAACCTAAATCTCCTTTCTTTCAGTTTAAAAACGCTACCCCTTGTCTTACTGCTCCACTCCTTGATGAAGAGTCCCTCTCAATATCTCCTGTAGCTTTCTTAAGTACTGGAAGGCACTCTAAGGTCTCCCCAGAGCCTTCTCAAGGCTGAACAGCCCTAACTCTCTCAGCCTGTGCCCATACCAGAGGTGCTTCAGACCTTTGATCAGGGAACACAGCGGTATCCACCAGCTCTTACCTTTTAGTTCCAGCTTTTCACCCAGAGACCCTGAAACACAGTAGCAACAACCTTGCACCAAGATGGGTAGACCACAAGGTGCTCCTGGTAGCAGAGATTTCTACCAGCCACAGGGACATCGGACTGGTGTGGAATTAAATTTTCCCATGCTTCTGTCAGGTCCAGGCCCAGCTCTTTGCTTTCCTTTTGCTTTCCATTTATTTTGTCCAAATGAGGAAGGAAAAAATGCATCATTTGAACAATGAAACACGCAGAACTTTTCTCCTCAACCAAGAATTTGGGGATGGTAGTTGCTCTTGTTCATACAGGAATGTTTGATGCCCAGGATTGCTTTTGGGGAGCACTTGCATTACAGGCTATTGCTCCTCACATCCCTTATTCTCTTCCAGATGATTTCACCAGTGGCTGAGGAACTTTGTTTTGGTTTTGATTGTGCTTCAAAATATAAGAAGGCAGATCAACGTCACAGGGATGAAGCTCCATGTCCTCATCTGCTGGGAACTTCTTGTAGAAGCTAAAATGCGAAGGAGGCAGCCCAGGTTATCCTCACTAGGCAGCTGGAAGACAGCATTAGTTCTTCTATTGTTTGAAATGCTAAGGAGCAGTGGCTACACCAGAGCAGGATTTTGAAGTGGACCAGCGCCCAAGGAACAGCTGCTCCCCATGTATAGCACTTGTGGTAAATTATCCTCACAGTCACAAAGAGCAACAATTTTGCCCAGCTGCACCCAAATGTAGGCAAAGCCAGATGCTGAAATTTTGTCTGCACAGCATGCTTCAGGTGACTGTAGGCTTTAATGAAGCTCAACAGAAGCAGATACACAACAAAAAAAAACAACAACAAACCAAATATTTGGTGAATGAACACAGGCTGAACTGAACAGGACAGCAGCATACAGTTTTGCTGTGTCATCAGCTGCAACTTGAGCATCAGGGCAAAGCTTTGAGGAGGACAAATGCCTCAAGTCTAAATGAGATCCAGAGGATGAGACATTGCTGTATGTGCAAAGAAAGGTCCTCATGCCACCCATTAAGTTTTTGGGATGACTTAGGGTCACCCATTCAGTATCAAGCCCACTTTCATTTGGTCACAGAATGGCTTGGGTTGGAAGGGACCTTAAGGACTATCAAGTTCCAACCCCACTAGACTAGTTTGCTCAAAGCCCAATTGAGTCTGGCCTTGAACACCTCCAGGGATAGGTTATCCAGTCTTTCTCTGGGCAACCTGTTCCAGTGTCTCACCCCCCTCACTGTCATTGAAGTTCCAGTTTGACCAGAGTAGCTGGAAGCCAAGGACCAGGAAAGAGTCCCCTTCCCACCAGCACTGCTCTAGGCCTGATACAAGGTAGAGTGAACTCTGCTCAGAGGCCAGCCCTTCTGGTCTGACCCCAAAACAGCATGATGCATCAGGAAACAAAGCAAGTGGCTTCATTCTGACATGAGCCTGAAAAACCTGTTTGTATGAGGCACATGGAGGAGGCAGACAAGTTCAATTCATTTGCAGTTTCCCTAACCAGTGCTGTATTTTAATCAGAAACACTGCGATTAAAACATCTAAACGTCTTCCCCAATTTCAGACTAGCACTTCATCTTGAAAACACTGCAGCAGCTTCTACAAGGAAAGAAACTCCATGCCTAAGGAGGGGAAAGAGCAAGGCACCTCAGCTTGAGGCTGATTAAAGAAAAAGAGAAGGAAGCTTCAACATTGCATTTATGCTTCTATGGCTTAAAACAGGCACAAGGGTTGAGCACAATACAATTAATCTTTGAGCTATGGGGCTCATGTCAAGCATGCCCTCAGTGCAAGCATTATATCTGAGGGTCATTAGTTAGTGTATTTAAACCAGTCTCATGTAAACATAACACACTAGCCTCAGCTCAGCTTGTTTGCACAGGTAAGATTAGAGTCTGCTACTTGCCAAGTCACAGGAACTTCTCTCCATGTATCTGAAAGATAGAGCTATTCCAGGATATTTGCTTCTTATCGCCTGCTTTTAGTGGAAAATTTAATCCCATTAAGTACATAATTTGAGTTACTGAATCCTGGTGTGTTGAGATTTCTACACTCAGGACACTGCCTTATTCAAAATTGCACTCAAAAAAAGCAGTTTCCTCCAGGTCTTCATCCAACAGCACTAAAAGCTGTAACACACAACCATCCATGTGTGACAAGGCAGGACTGACTACGCAAGGTTTGACCTCTAGATGCAGAAGAACCAAAGCAGATAACCCTAAGTAGTTCAGCTGAGACCAGAGCAGCACACAGGCTGACCATCCCAACCCTCTTGCCAAGAAGAACAAAGCCAGTACATTTGGAAAGCATTTTCAAACTTTATTTACAACTGTCACAGTGACAAAAATGTAGTTTGAAAAAAATGCTAGCTTCTCCCTGAGGCTCAAAAAAGAATTACAGAAATATAGAATGTATATCATACAACAGGAGGAGTTTTACTGGAGTGCTTTGTTCTTTAGATACGTTCAACAACAAATAGAAATATACACAATACTTCCAAAAAAGGATGCAGACAGAAATATGCAAGTCTTTAGGGCAGACAGCAGGTCTGAAGTCCAAGGATTGCCATCTCCTTGCTGCCCACATGGTAATAATCTTTGATATACAGCTTTGACTTGGTGGTACAGATGATAGAGACCAAAAGTGTGTAACACTTAGAGATAAGACAACTGGCTGGTATGCAGGTGTACAAGCTCATTCCAGTAAAACAGCAAGACTAGAACAAGTGTTACAGGTACAACAGAGCTGAATCCATCACTAGAGAAAAATGGTATCGCGACATCATGACTGTTTGGTGACCAATCATCCACCAAGACGGGCAGGGAGCATGTATAACTGGGTCTGCACTGCTGGATCAGAGACCAGCCACAGCATAGGAATGCTAAATTTCTCCTGCTTTGTGCTAACTTACCTCCAAATTCCTATCTGCCTGAAGCAGTTATGCAGAGCTGATAAATTATTGCCATTATGTTTAAAACACAAGCAAGACAAGACTAAAACAGTATGTTAAAAGCAATTCCCAACCCCCACCAGCGTTTAACTACTTATGAGGTATTAAAAATACAAATACACACATGTCCAAATAGATTTTAAAAATGGAACCAGTTATAAGCAAAGGGGGGTGGCATTGGGATTATTATGAAAGTTTGGTTAAGGCCTTGACATTTCTTTTTCTCTTCCATGACCCCAGATTTGGTTTAGGTGGCATCTGTTCTCATCCTATCCCAAGACTGACTGGCTCCCAAGCTGGTCCCTGAAGCTGCGAGATCATCAGTTCCCAGGAAAGCAGAGGGATACCCTGTCTTGCAGCAGACTGGCCTCGTCCCCAAACAGAGATAGATGACCTCTCCTTGGAGCAGGATACAGTGAAGAGGACAACCACAGACTTCACAAGCCAATCTGCAATTCATTAAACACTTATGTTTCACCCTTACTATGAAGCACAAAACACATCTTGTCTCATGACATCCTCTCTCAACAGAGCCCTCCTGCAAACCTTCTCTCCCACTGGTGATCCATACTAGATCTGGTGTTTTGTCTCTGGATTACCTTTAGGTCTGGCCATACTCCCCATCATGCACACCCCTAACCAGCCTGTCCTGCCCCGCCAGGGCTCTGAGAAGACCCTGCAAGTGCAAAGCTAGAAGAGACTCCCTCACGAGCCCATTGACCAGCAAGTTGGAGACAAGAAACCCTAGAGCCTCAAGGACACTGAGGTAAGGAGTAGTCCCTATCCTCTGGCTTCGGGTGCTATAGAAGACAAGATGGGCCACAGCAGCCTCAGCTAATAGGAGAGAAAAAAATCTGAGGTGTTCAAACCTACATGAGCTCTTGCTGCAGACAGAAGCATCTTCACATCCAATGCACACTAGCTCACACTAACCACCTGCAAGATAAAGTAGGGCCTTGCAGCAGAGATGACAGGCAGCAGCCTAACATGATCCTGCAAATACAACTGTTCAGCACTGAAGAGTCTAAAAGGCAAACTGAGGGGAAAACAGCTTCGGGAAAAGTGGCTGGAAAATAGGCCCAAACCCGAGAGCAAGAAACCCAACTACTCCTACAGATGCTCACATTACCCTCGGAGGTGCTGAACCAGGGAGAGCTACAGGCCCCTTGTCAGTAGAGCATCTAGCCATGCTTTGCTACAGACACCCTTTCACCCCACCCAACACACAAAATGGAAGCTGTAAGAAAGGCAAATCTGAGAGATGACGGCTCTGTTCTCACACTCATAGCCAGAGGCAGCTCCTGACCAAAAATCTCCTGCCTCCAACTTTCATCCCCCTCCCCAGGCTCCCCCCTTCCAGCAGTCCTTGCATGGTCACCCTCTGCCATGTGCTTGGAATTTCACTGCTGCCTCCGCCTCAGAAAAATACAGATAGCGATCTCGAGAACAGCAAACATTTCTCTGCGTTACTTCCTTCCTTCCTCAGGAGGTCTGGTGACACCGAGGGCTTCAGTTCTCAATACAGAGAATACAAAAAAACTAAGATCTCGCAGGTGCAAAATTGAACTTGTCTTTTTTCTTTTAAAAAAGACTTTCAGAAGAAGTGTGGCTCTTCCTTCAGAAGGGTGCAGTCCCTTGCCTTTTCTCAGATAACATTTATTGCTCCTTGTTGTCCTTCTTCGCATCTTCACAGTTTTCTTCCTCCTCTTCCTCATCCTCCTCCTGCACGAGGAACTCTTCAGGTGGCCATCTCAACTCACCGCTCTCCACATCACCCTCCGTTGGCTCCACCACAATTGAGGGCAGGCGGTCCTTCAGCTTACAGTAACGGTCAAAGTCTGAGGGATCAGGGAAGATCTGAAAGAGCCAAGAAACAGTCTGTGAGAAGGGCTGCCTTCAAGCAGTCTTAGCCAAAACCCATCTTGTAACACACATGGGTCTTTAGGGTTGACTAGTCTGGACACAGAGTAAACCACTGAGAGATGGGAAGACTCTTGAACTTGTAAAAATAAGCTTCTCTAATCTCCAAGTATTGCAAATAAGTGCTGCCCAAGAGGCTTACAAAGCTCACTTGGACAGTGCTCAGCAAATAGGCATCTGCCCTTTTGGATATTTACCCACAAGCCTCACTCCCCAGCACCACTTTTGCATTAATGCTCATGAGTTTGCTCAGTGAGCTCTCTCAATCAGAGAATCTGAGATCTCATTTCCTGCTGCTGGTCAGGCTACAGGACAGTACAGACTTGTGCCCCAGGCTGAGGTCATCTGTGGCAATCCACCACTACAGCAGTCCAGAGCCTTGTAGCAAGGGCCTGCATTTGGTATCATTCCAGAACCACAGCACCATGACAAAAAGAGAAGTTCAACTGCATTTTAGAGATAATTTTGGCAGCGTTCTGCATGCTACAGCTACCACACATCAGCAGTGAAACTGAGCAGAACACTCAGTTTTTGGAAGGGTTGGAGACCAGAACCAAATTTCTTGGGGCAGGAGGTTCTTGGGACAGAGCCAGCAATTACATACTCTGGGGTGAGGAATACAAGGACTACCTTATCTCCAGTACAGACAGTTACCTTGCCCCTTCTCCCCAACCCATAGCTTGCCACAAGGGTGCACAAGCTCATCCTCTTCATGCAGGTACCCAGTACCTTGGGAAACCTTGACTCAAACCCCAAATGAAGCACCTGCCTATCAACTTGTACTTCAGCCTAGCAACCATGAACCACACCATTAGACCCTTAGCGGCATTCAGTCTTCTACTATCTAGCCACATTTGTTCCTCACATCTAAAGATTTGTGGCAACCAGGTTGTCAACCTGAGAAAGCCATCAGGTTGCTACTTAATGCAAAATCAGTAAAGAAACTCAGTGTGAAGGTGACACACAACAGAGGTTGGACTCTTTGCAGATGTCCATCTGGTCCTAGGGACAGCAGCACCAAAACTCAATTCCTACCATGGCACCCACCATCAATATACTTTTCAAGTGGACAGGAGTGAGGTCTTTGAACATGGTCACATTAACATGAGCACTACAGTATGAGCCACTTGCTATTAGTCATCACAAGACAGTAACTGCTTTTTGGAGCTTTGTGGCTTCTGCTTGGCCAAACAAAGGCAGTTTCAGACACACAGTGCATTACTGGAAGTAAAGTCAGTGGCTCTTAAGCATCAACTTGTTATCTAAACTCAGGATAGGAAAAAAATACCCTTGACATTACATGGTTTAGAAGGTTGCAATGGAAAAAGAAGTGTGGTTCAGGAGGTTACATAAGCTGATAATGTCATGAAAATAGCCTCCTGTGCAAGAAAAATAGCAGTATAATAATTAAACTAACCTTTGGCTGCTATCATTTTAAGCACATTAGGTCAAATTGGAGTAATTTCTTTGAAAAGAGTCTGCCAGATTTTTTTTCCAGACACTAAGTAGTAGTCATTTCCTTACAAACAAATATTCCTGAAATGTGGTGTGCAGCTTTTTTAATTAAAAAAAAAAAACAACCAACAACCTAGCACAATCTTATCTCAAACAGCTGCAGGACAGGCCGAACCCAAGAAGGTCAGGATTTTTTCCACTAAGTCATGCTTTTTAATCGTCGAGGCAGCATGAAGCAAGATGTTGCAACTGCACTTTCAAGGGGTGTGGACAGTCAATGGAAAAAACACACCAAGGCAGATTTCCTCGCATGTGATGAGCAGGGCCAAGCACAGGGACCCGAGGAAAAACAGTGTCGGATTAAGACTCCATTTGCACATCTGGGGAATGTGGTAGAAATGTTAGGCATGAGGTGGAGAAAAAAAATAAAATCACCTTAACCCACCTCCCCACTCACTCCAGAATAAGCTGCATTGCCAGACTCTTTATATTGAAAATAAAATTATAAGCAATCACCATCTTTGTTGTCACACACCAACAATGTCACACTGCATTTGTTGGGCCCATACGACCAATCTGGTCACACTCCAGATTAAGGCAATGGGAAGGAAAAAAAAAAACAAACAACCCTAAAACTTGTGGCAAAGTCTGCACTGGGAACACAGCAGCTCAGCTCTGACCTGTGAGCTCTGCACCCCTTTTTGCAGAGCAGCCAAGCCAGCTTGGCTAGCAAAAAAACTGCCTACAAGCCTTTCTACTCACACTACCCAGTTCTGGCCCAGGCTGCTCAGAGAAGGTATGGCTGCCCCATCCCTGGAGGCGGTCAAGGCCAGGCTGGATGGGGTTTTGAGAAATGAGGTCTAGTGCGAGGGGTCCCTGTCCCTGGCAGGGAGGTTAGGACTGGATGGTCTTTAAGGTCCCTTCCAACCTGAACAATTCTATGCCTTTTTATCTTCTACCCAATGAGTACAAGATCAACAGGTTAACTTCTCCCCCTCATTTATCAGAGGGAGCCACCTTGTACACAGCTGAAGCAGATATCTACCTTGGGCTGAACTGGGGCAAAAATGACAACCACCAACTGGTTGTGAAGGCAACCTAAAAGCAAATTTAACAGCAATTCAAAGGGATCTTATTCCCCCCAACTCCCAGCATGACAGCACAAGGGGCTGCAACTGCTTCTGCAGAGCCCCCTCTCTTCTGTAGCCCATGGAGAGACACCCTTAGAGCCCACAAAGGCACGTAAACCACTTCTTATACTACGCAACACAGCTTCCCATAGGCTTCTCCAGATTGTGTGTTGGGAGCTGCTCTCCTCACAGGCCGATTCAGCTCACATACAAATCACCCAAACTTTTGCCTTGCAGCTGGAAAGGACAGTGAAAAGCAGAACTTGAAGTGAAAGCTTGAAATGATTTTAGAAAGATCATGTTTGCCTCTGTTTCAGATGATCTAGCTCTACTATCCTTGAATGAAGTCTTGGCAGCAAGAATGGAAAGTTTTCACTGCCCTGGGGAGGCTCATACCCTCTCTCAGCATTCACAGGGATGAAGAAACACCAAAAGCAGGAGAGATGTCAGACAATTAAGAGGATTAGCTCAGAGCTACCATAATCCAAGTGACACTTGTAAATTCAAAACAACTTCCACATGTGTCCTCCATACCAACACCCATAGTTGAAATGCTTGCCTCCCCTCTCATGGGGCTGAGAACTATTTCTATTATATTACGGGGAGACTAAGGTTACAAGATCTTTCCAAATTAAGTTGCTGTTTTGGGGAAAGGATTTGCTTCACTGTGCTGATGCTATACAAGACTGAAAAAGTCTGCACTGAGAAGCATACTACTTCAGGTATAGGATACACCCCAATGTATGTATATCACTCATCCATCCAGTATTTAAAAGCTAAGTTGTTTGCCTCCTCAGCAGTATCAAGTAAATATCCCAAATCAGCAATAAAGTTCTTAGAACTTTACTCCCATTGAGAAGCACAGCTAACTCATCTGAGGAAATACTTAAATCCTCTCTCAGCATCTTCTTTGGAGGAATTTTCCAGCTATAAGAAGCAATGCTAATATAAACACATACATCTATTCACACAATAGTCATGACTCAAAACCGAGCTCCACACAGTATGCACACAGCAGCCTGTGACTCAGGTTTATGAGCTGCAACAACTCCCCCCAGTCACAGACAGATTGTCCTGTCTTGAGGGGGACGATGGGGGAGGGGGGGGACAGACAGTGGCTGGGAAACTTCATACATCATAATTTTCCATCTGTGTAACAAAGCATCAAGTAAGGAGGAAAAAACCATGCACTAAGATGTTCTGATTAGCTGCTGTCTTCAGTTTGCATTTCAGTGGAACACTTATTTTAGTATAGCATAGCTGCTAACTTGATTAGTTTTAGCTCTGTTTATCCCACATCCTGCTTCTGTCTTCATTTAAGGTCCCAGACCCTGGGATACACATTGTCTCAGCCTACTAATCTTGTCTAGTAACCATGCATTGGATGTGCTTTGTGAACAAGTTACCCTGAACTCACTTGCTATCACCGCCTTTTTGCAGCCCAATCTTAAGACCTTCCACAACAGCAAGCACCAGCCCTAATACAGCACTTCCCCTGCACAAATAAAGGCTGCACAGACATGAAGCACATAACAATCAAGCCACAATCAGAGGCTGCTCAATTTCCACCCTTTGGGATGAGTCCCCAAGTCAGTAACATGTTGGTCCCCTGGGTTAGGTGGGAGATGCATGCAGCCAAACCCCCCAGCACCAAGCATCACATCTCCCTGAGAAAGTCAGTGCTTCACTGCTGCTGGTGAAAAAAAAACAGCATTCACCAAAAATTCTTTCCCCACCAAGAGAGACAACCCAAAGCTTTCGCCACAGACACTGGATGGAGGGTTAAGCCTATTTACCTAGATACAGGCAGTCTGACGCGATTCACAGCTAGCAGTGGCTGTGATTAACCTAGGCAGATCCCAGCATGATGCGATCATGACATAAAGAGCTCAGGCTCCCCATGACAACCAAAGCCCAGCTGATGGCATGAGGCAAGCTCAGCCTCTGCATGCCAATCTCCTAAAAGGGAGCCCGAGGTCCCGCAGGACCAGCGAGCTGGCCAGACAGCCGGTCTGCAGCCAAGCGGCACGCTCAACCCAGGAGATGGCATGTGCTCAAAATAAACACTTCGGGCATCAAAGTGTTTTCAGTCGCGCTCAGACCCCGCTCTGCTTCCAAGAAGCAGGGCAGGATTCAGGTCGCAGCCCTGTTTTTCGACAACTCCTCCATGAGCTGATTAATCCAGCCACGGTTTCAGTAGCATCGCTTGTGCCGCTGCGAGATGGCATCAGAGGACAAGCTGGCAGAGCACTGATTGAGGCTTTTTGGAGAAGGGGTCTATCTAAAGGCTGGAAAATAGCAAACAGCTTGTTAGCTCCAACTGGCAGTGAAAATGTCCCGGCTCAGACTGTCAGGCAGGAAGCCCACAAAGCCCTCCGTAGGCACATCTGTTTGTGGCAGGGGCATCTTGAGCCATCAGCTGCATTTCAATGAGGTTGGTTTTTTTTGTTTAGTAAAGTCCCATGGGAATTATGGGACATCTATTAAAGATCCAGAAATAGCTCTTCACTGCAGGCACAAGACCCAGCATGACATCATCTCTTCAGCTGCATCTTCTGTTTTGTCTATACTGCCCTGTTCAGGCTCATACCCCCGCCTTCACCATTCACTTCTGCTCAGGCCCTTTAATTCCGTTGGCTGAACCATCTTCAGGAGGCTCAGAGAGCAGTTTTACATCGCAAAGACTGCTTTACATAGAAAGGTTTTGAAATGAGCACATTGGCTTACAAGCATTTTTCTCCTTAACTGGAAAAAAGGCATTTCTACACCAAGAGAGCACATTTCACTAGTGAAACTGTAAGAATTACTAAGCTTACACAGGCAACTCAGCTATCACTTCTACAACTGCTGCAGTCTGGAGTTTTTACATCATTGCTTTAAAGAGCAGCAATGGCCAGCCCACCAAAGGCCAGGAAGTTTCAGCATGGGGGTGCACACCTTCTGCTGAGGTCTAGACACGACAGACTCTCCAGAGCATGAGCAGAGGCGTTGAGGGGGTGGAAGAAACAGAAGGAAAGTGTTAACAAGCCAAGTTCCCCCCATAGCCAGCAAGAGAGACAGGAGCCATGAAGTCCAGTGAACTCCCTGGGTCAGAGGAATCAGGCTGCTGAAGTTTATGCTCTGTATGAGTTTACTTCCAAGGCAAAAACACACTTGAAACAGTACTGTTGGTTGGATGAGCCTGTCTGCAGCAGATACCAATGGGCATCTCCTCTAGTCCAGATAGGTTCAGGTCTGTGTATGGTGATAGAAACAGCCCCTAGGCTCATGGCTAGGAGCCCACAGACCAACTCCTAGACAGTCCCTGCTCTACACAGCCTAAAGCAGGACATTTTAAACTTAATTTTGAGGTCATCTCTGCAATGAAATAAATATAAATTGTACTACTAGAACAAGAGAAACTTGTGAAACTAAAAGTTTGCCTCTCCCAGTTCTCACTCCCCTTTTTTTTTTTGCCCCTTGTAGCCAGCCCAGGGCTGTTGCACTCACATTGCAAGTGCCTGACTCCACAGATGAGCAGAGGAAGATGTTGCAGCTTAGAACAACAAGCCTCAGCATAGGAGCAGTCATGCTCCATTACCCCTGTCTGGGTTTAAGTTATTGCACTACAGCCCTCAGACTAGCACACAATTTTCCATGTACCAAACTCCCTCCATCAGCGAGATGAAGCACAAAGCACCGAAGTCTGAAGGTTCATGGTGTGATTTGCATCAGATTTGTCCTTGCTGTTCTAACTTGAATTTTCAACCCTTTAAGGTTGCTTTTAACTTACCTTCATGGACACTGTGACATTCTCAGCCCAGCAGCCAAAGGAAGAGGGCTGGAGCCTGCTCCTCAATCCTCTTTACACTAACCTGATTTAGAGCCAGACCTCATACACAGCCCACACACCACTAGTGCCGCATCTGGATCTTCCATTTCAACACCTCAACCCTTTCTGCCACCAATTTGGCTTCTATCAAGTACTGGCAGGCAGTTCCAAGTTCTTGCAGACATTTGAAAAAAAAAAAAATTAAAAATCATCTATGACTAGACCACTACAGAGGAGAGATCCAGGATGCATAAACCCTGCATAGATAGAGTCCTCAGCGTTTATGACTCACACCTCCAGGTTCAGATGATCCACTCAAAACCAAACAGGCCTGTTCCCTGGCTGGCCCAAGCAGACTTATCAAGGTCATTAACACTTGGGGGAAAAACCTCACTGAAGTAATCATTAGAACAAGCAGGGCACCTAGTTTCTGCCTCTCACTGGAAAATTTGGATAAGTAAACAGAGGCATTTGACCTGACTGGGTTAAGCCTCTCCATATGGTGACCCATAAAGACAAGTGAGCATCCCATGCAGGCTGGTTTGATTGCTTCAGGTTTATAACCATTCTTGTTGCTGTACACTCCCTCTATAGGGGAGGAAAGAAAGACCATATGCTTTCCACTAACTCAAACACAACACAGGTATTCCCACACACAGGCAATAAATCAAACTTGTACTATCCAGATCCAGATTTCTGCCCCAAAAAAGCAATGTGTCCCTTTTTCCTCCTGCAGCTTTGGCTTCTGCCGGAGACCTCAGCCATGGCCCAGAATTCAGTTGATTTCATGCTTCAGTGCACTGTTACTGTCCTCTAGCTCATTTTTCAGATGTAAATATGCAAGTCTACAGCAACCCACCTCATTTGAATGCATGCTTAGAGCAACTGCATCTGTGCAGGTTGTGTAACATCTGCAAAGGAAGGGCCCTGCATTGGGGTCTGCTGCTAAGAGTCACCCCAAGCACAGACCAGAGGAGAGTCGTCTGTGTGGTCTCAGTGCCTGTGTTAAATCTCATCAACAAGTCTCCTGGAAGAGCAGGAAAACATGGATCTAGCAGGCTATAATGCACAACTCGCCCTTTGATTAACTACCAGCTAGGAAACAAAAGCATGTATGAAGACTAAAGGATTAAAGCTCGAGCTAGTTTCTAAGACCACCTCTTCACCCTAATCATTGATCTAGAGGTTAATAGCTACTTCTATTATTCAGAACCTTCAGAATGAACAGAGCTCTTGCCTTCAGGTACCGATACCTTCAGTGACATTTCAAGACTTGTTTCAGCTGTCTCTTGCCTCACTGTCTCTTACAGACTAGACTGTTAACCCTCGCAAATGAGCCCATCAGTCAGGAAAACCAAGAAACAGATTAAAGAAACATTTGTAAGTACCATATAAACAACTACCCTCATCATTTGTATACCTTGTTACAAAGATCTTGAGAGTCCTTCCAGCCTGGTGAATGAGACAAATCCTTAACCCACCTCCCACTAAGCCCCCACAGACACTGAAGGGGTGAGGGCTTGATGGCTTCAGAAACAGCCACATCCTTTGCCAACCCAGGTGATGTTTTAGACAACTGGCTACTGCCAAGCAAGCATTCCAGTCTGTTGACTAGATCTCACTACAGCAAAACCTACTATTAGGTCAGGCTATGGAAAGGTACATAGACGGAGTTTGTAGTCCAGCCCAGGCAATTCCATAGGGGATTACTGCCTAAAGCAGCCAACAAAGTACCTACCTGATATGACAAGCCATCCTTGCGGGGGCTTAGCCCAATCTCATCCATAGCTGGGGTGTTCATCATCACTTCAGTCATTTCAGCTGATCTCAGATAATCAGGGCTAGAAACAAAAAACCCAGCATTCGAGTCATGCGAGGGGCTCCAGAAGGGCTGAGTAAGATTTTAGTAGCATCAGGAAAGAAAAGCAGGCAGAAGCGGCTGTCAGAAATCTATTTCTGGTCCCTTCCTTCCTGCCCCCCTTCGGAAGGGGATGGAAAGAGCTAGTGAAGACCAGTGCTACATCCCTGCCCCTGGGAGCAACTCCTTGACTTTCTCTCCAGGACCACAGCCCAGGAACCTCAGGAGGTTCACTTTGAACTCCACTTCCTCCAGCTCTGCCCCCTAAGGGGGGAAAAGTAAAAAACACTGCAAGTAAGTGCAAGCGGTGGGGTTTTTCGTTTGAGGTTTGAGGGTTTTTTCTTTTTTTTGTAAGCTGGTGTGTTTTAGCTCCTGCTGACTTATTTTACAACCTCAGGGACTTCCACACCAGCGCCAACTGCAGCGCTGCTTTTACAGCCTTTAATGGCATTTCCAGCCCGAGAAAGTGAAGTCAATTCCCACGGTCCGCAATTCCTTTATTGCGGATCATCCCGCTATTGCGGATCATCTCCCGCCGCTACCTGCCTCTTCTCCCCCGCCATCGGAAAAATCACGTCCCGGGGCGTCACGCCGAAGCGGGGCACACGGCGGATGCGGGGTGGGAAGGAATGCTACCTGAAGCCCTCCCCAGTGCTCCGTTTCAAACCCTCACAGCACACGGCAGTAGGGGAGAGCTGCCCCCAGTCGCGATTCCCACCCCACACACCCACCCTACCGCGCCCCCACAACGCGGGAAGCGCCCACTCACCAGGGCAGGGGGCACAGCACAGACATGAAGTCCCGGCGGAGGCTGTCCCGCACCCTCGGAGGGGGGTGGCGGGAGGGGCACCCAGGCGCTGCCCCGCAAACGAATAAGCTGAGCGGCACCGACGGATGCTACGGGGCGGGACGGGTCGCTGCTCTGCCAGGTACTGCCTGTCACCAACCCCGCAACAACTCCTGCTGCCGCTGCTGCCGCCGCCTCCGGTCTGAGCCCCGCAGCCGTCGCCGCGCCACCTTAAATGGACCCTGGGGCGGGGCCCGACCCGAGACCCCGCCCTCCCTCTTGACGTCAACATTTTCATGAATGGCTTCACCCCCTTTCGCGGGGGGGATGTGAGGCAGGGGGGAGCGAGGGCGGGATGTGTGTGTGTCTCCGCGTTCGTCCCGTCGCCAGTGCGGGAGGCCTGGCCCGGCGAGTCCTTTATGTTTTCCCCTGGGCGTGCGAACCGAGGTGGGGATGCGGCCCCCCCCCCTACACCCCCCTCCCCAAAAGCTGGCCGGCGCCCGGGATGCACCAAGCATCGCCCCGAGCAACATCAGCCCCGCCCGGGCTGCGTTTCATCCCTTCGTGGGAGGGGGTGATGGAGGGGGGAGGCTCGAGGGACTGGGGCAAAGGGCAAAGCGGGAGCCGGCCCGCTGTCGCCGCCGGGGGAGGGTTCCGGCACACGGTCATGGCCCGGGGAGATGGCATCGGCCGCCCAGTCCTGTCCCTCTGAGCTCCTGTCCCCAGCACCTCCAGCTGGAGTAAGAGCAGAGTGAGAAGCTTCACGAGGCCGAGCTATATTTGGCAAAAAATAATGTGAATCAATAACGGGGAAGGCGTGGGAGGAGAAGGAGGCGAAGCCGTTGGTGCTGATGCTCACGGCAGCCTCCTAAGGAAGGGGCTGTGGCCCAGGGCAGGTGCCCATCGGGCACTGCTCTCAGTGAGGGGATGGGCCAGGCCCACCAAGGCTACTGAAGCCCAGTGGTTTTGGGGACTTCTCTTCCCACTCAGTGGGGGGTATCTTGCCGTATACTGGCAGGTGAAGTTTGGTGCAGGGATTGGGTTGGTTCCGCCTGTTGCTCCATGCTGCTGCTTGGACTTTGGCAGCAACGAGGATGACCAAGCACACGACTACCAACTCTTCTTGCCGCTACCATGCCTCGTGTTCCAACGCAGTGCATGCACCTGCTGCAGCACTTCATACACGCACCTACGCACGGACCTATACACGCGTTATTTGCCCCGGTGTTTTAAGTGTTACCAAGTGCAGGTTCAGTGTTTCCGAAAGGGAAGCTTTGCCCTCGGCTCCACTCAGCCAGCCTTCGCTTCAGACTGCATAGAAATGTGTCCATACATACGTGTGTGTGTTTCCCCAGACCGGATAATTTAATCTTCTTAGATTCATATTATATAATGGGAGCATACGCGGGTGTTTTACATCAGGCCTCAGCAAGCTGCTGCTTTGTGCCAGATTAAAATGAATCACAAGGAGCTGATCTAGACCCTGCAGACGTATGGAAATTTGGATGGAAGCTGGTGAACGTGCTGAGAAGGGCTATCGGTAACCTTACCAGTAACCTTCTGCAGCCTTCATGGTGGGGGGCGGAGGGGGTAAGGCGGGAGTGGCAGCAGGGCAGACCCCTTGCCCCTGCCAAGTCTCCTGACAGTGAAGTTTGGAGCCAGAGAGAGGAGTAAGAAGAAAACAACGTCTCCAAAGCACTGGGGAAACTGCTCCCTGTGATTTGCTGGCCTGGCTGCTGGGACCCCCTCTCCCTGCTGTTTAACCCCAGCATGCACGTGTTTGTCCTTACTGGCTTAGCTAATTTCTGCCCTAAAGAAGGCAAAGGCTTGACTTTTTAAAGACTTTTTTTTTGAAGCTGAGCCTCCTAAATCAGTGCCTGATAGGAGAAGGAGAGAGGCAGGGGTGTTACTTCAGGCAGTGTTGATCCATGAGACAAGGTCTCTTCAAATTAACTTTACAGCCTGCTCAGAGTGCTCTCATCTCCCACTGCATCCAGCCAAAATGTGGAACATGAGATGGGACCATAGCTCAATTCCCTGAGATGTTTCATCAGAAACAAGCCTGCCTGTCTCCCTCAGACATACATGTACTTGCTATGGATTTTCTGATCTTGTCCATACAAAATAAAAGCAATGAAAAATCCACATGCTCCTATGAGTTCCTCTTGAACCAGGTATACACCAAGTTGTCTTTCTAAATGCCCTCCTATACTTGGCAGGGCCTGAGGTCCAAGGTCCTCTCTTCTTTGGAAAGCACATTCCTTTAAATATCTTGACACCCTTGAGCCCCCGAAAGAGACCTCAGGACAAGACTGGGGCTTGTCCTCTCCTCTATCTGTCCTCCAGGGCCCCCATAGCAACTGCTGAGAAAAAACAGCTCAGATCAACTCTTCATCCATGTCCTCTGGATGACCATTTTGCCATCCCAGCTGGCACAGGCATATCGTTTCGTGCTTCCATCTGGATAACAGCCTTTTCAGGGGGGGAAAAACCCCACAACCCTCACAAAAATCCTCAGCCACTGACATGTGGAGGGTGCAGATTACTTCCCAGAAACTTGGTGAGAACATCAGTCTCAGCCCTGGCCAATTCCCATCGGGAGGCTTGGGGATCGGTGCTTTTGTTGCTGGCTTTGGCTGAAAGCCACCGCAAGATTTACTTGTGTGATTAACCATAAGCGCATTAATAGTCCTTTTTGAAAGAAAAGGCACACCTCCTGTGATTTCCATCAGGCCTGCTTGGGTGCTTTTGCTGGATCAGGCACAGCTTTAACCTCCCCCCAGAAGTGTAATGTTTCCTGGGTGAGGTGTGTATGGACCTTTGTATGCACCTTTGGCCCTTCCCTGGGGGGAAGGGGGAAGTCTTTGTGAAAGGAGATGATTTCTAGGCCTGGGGAGGTGTTCTGTCCTGTGACAGCTATGCCTCTTGTCTATGTCTTCTTTTTTTGCCCCAATCAGGTGGAGCAGGAGGAGCTGTTGTACCCTCATAAGCAGCTCCTGCCTTAATAAGAACAACCTTTCCCTTGTAGATAAGCCTTTATACCAATGTCTGGGCTGAAAGTGAGGGAGCCCATTAACCCTTAAGCCACCGCTTTAGAAATCATTCTTCATTACATCCCAGATCCTAAAAAGCACAATTCTCACCCCTCCCAGGGGGCAAAGCAAGAGGGGTTTCCTGCCATCTGTGGCTCCACAGCCATGAAGTAGACCATGGGAGGAGAGAATAAAATGGGATCAGATCAAAGTATTTAATTGCAAATGAGTTTTAATTGCAAATGAGGACTGTGCTCTTCCTCTGCCCCCACTGAGGGGAAGCAAGCACTTCAAAGGGCCGTTTTTTGGCCTTTTGTTTTCAGCCAGTTCTAGTAAAGGGAGCTCAGCCCACCCTGATTTCCACCTCTGTCCTCATCTCACATGCTTACCAGCCCCCTGTTTCACTGCTGCCTGTTTTTGCATTAAACACTTGGCACTACCTGGGCACCTGGGGGTAGAAACAGCAGCCCATGGACTCTCAGCTGGGGTAAGCTCATTTCCAGGGCACTGAGCTGATTGAAACCAGATGTGCTCTCTAGGTTTTTTTTTTTTTCCACAGAATATCCGGGATGGGAAGGGACCTTGAAAGATCATCTAGTCCAATGTCTTTTTCTTCAGTTACTTTTATAAATCTCTATAATTTGGGGGGGGGTTGGGACGCTAAGGAGAAATAAACCTCCTGGGAGGGTCGTTCCCCTGGGATTTCCCCTACCCTGCCAGCAATGTAAGAGTTTTCATTATGTTTACCTTCAACCATACAAATACAACCATACTACTCATCTAGATTTGGACGCAGCCAAGGGCCATGGGGGCTAACTGCATGATAGCCATGGGGCTGAGCATCCCCACAGCAATGTTGGCACCCCAGACCCTCTGCAGCCCTACACGCTGCCACCTCCCTTTTGCTGAGGGGGTAAGTAAGGCTGCACAAGGCGACGTGACCAGCACAGGGTTACCTCCGGGGTCACCTCCATTCGGGAGCAGAGCTCGCCGGCTCCTGTCTCCCGGCCAGCGATGTGAATCCTACAGGGAAAGTTTCCTAGTGAAAAAATAAACTCTTCCCACTTGGAATTTAAAAACAAAACCATGGAAACATTTCTCTCCGTCCTGATGTTTTGCAAAAAGTTATTTTAACAAATTTAAATTTGGGGCTTGATTTGACCGGCCTGTGCCCTTTCAAATAGTTGAATCCAGGCCATCACCACAACCATGTTGGAGCCAGACCTCAAGTCCCGGCTCTCCTGACACCCCTACCAGCACCCTGGATGTTAAAGGCCCCCTCCTCAGCCGAGAAGTCAGTGGTGATAAGCCTCTCCCCAATTACCTGGTACTTGTACACAAGGGTGCTGTCATGCAGCGTGCAAGAGCTTGCTTTGCTCCCTCATGTTTCAATGGCACCCTATAAATATGGAGGGGAGAGAATGCTATGGACGGTTGAAACTACTGCCAGCTGCAGCCTATCACCTTGGTAGCATCATCTGGGAAAATGTCACATATGCCTCTGCCCGGCAAAAGCTTCCTAAGGAGCATTGACTGCTGCTCCAACAAATTCCAGGCTGTCCCCACATGGCCCTACCTGCGCCTGACCCAACACGAACCCTCTCCTCTCCGTGCTTGTGGTGCACGGTCTATTTATTTCCTCGGAAAAAAAAAAAGCCAGGCTCTCACGGTGTCATTCTTTCCAGCCGCTTTCCATACAGCATCGCATTTCGCGGTGACTTCCAGATGGTGCTTGAGAAGAAAAAAGCCACTCGACACATGGCCATCCTGCCCCGTGCGCCTGGTTGCAAGGCAGGTTGGGGGGCAGAGAAGAAAAATGGGTATTGTGCCCCGTGTCAAGAAGCAAGGAGGATGGACACAGCTGGTGGAGTGGAAGGGTTTGGTTTTATGGACCTCTATGAGCTGCTAAGGGACCAGGAATTGGATCTGCTTTTGCAATGTTGCCTCCGGTTTTCTTTTACACTGACCCCTCAAGGAAGGAAGGGGCTGTGGTAGGAGCCCAGCCCACAGCCCTCCATCAAGGCCAGCCTGGGGCTGGGAGTCTCAGCAAGTTTCCACCCAGCTCTGCAGGCCCAATTCATCAAAGTCCTTAAGTTTGTGCAGATGATTAAGTTTGTGCTAAAGGGCTTTACTGAACGGAGGCCTTTACTGGTGTGGCAACAGCTGCTGGAGATAACCAGGAGGAGAGAAGAGGGGGTGGTGATGGAGGGGAGGAAAGGACAGAAGTCATGGTCACTTCTCTGGTTTGAGCAAACCTAAAAAAAATGACCCTCCACAGATTTCCTTGCTTTTCTTCTCCTTTGCTAAAGACAGTGCAGCTCACTGGCCCTGTGTCCACCCTGGCCAGTGTCACTTAGTGCCTGGTCCTGGCCATGCTCTCACATAGTTGCCAGGTTTCCTGGGCATGTCTATCCCTCGGACCCAGTCTCCATCTTGGGGACAAGGGGAAGGCAATACCTGCAAAGCTCTTCCCTGACTTGTCATGTGGATGCAGCATAAAAGTCATGGAGGATGGGGAGAGGGGCAGAGAAAGGGAACATAAAAGCAGTTCATGCCCTCACTTTCTGTGCTGTTAAATACGAGCAATTGGTTGGGGTTTGTTTTTTCTTGGAGTCACAGAATCATAGAATGGTTTGGGTTGGAATGGACCTTAAAGTTCATTGAGTTCCAACTCCCTGTGATGGGCAGAGACACCTCCCACTAGGCCAGGTTGCTCAAAGTTCCATCCAGCCTGGTTTTGCATAAACAGCCAAGAGGCTGAAACTTCATCATCTTTATTCTTCCTTGGCCCTCTCTCTTGCCCACTGCTCCCACTAGAAGGGCAGAGTTTCACAGCCATTTTGCCATAAGGTGAAGTCTACTGAGCAGCAGAGAATTGAGCTCAAAACCCCAGGCATGGGGGTTTGATGGAGACCTCACAGGGCTTAGATGTCCCACTAGCACCTCCTTCAGGTTCCTACAAAAGGAGGTGTCATCTCCATCCTTCTGCTGAACCCTCCCTGACAGCACTCATAGGAGACCTGCTCCAAAGCAGCACAGACAAGCAGTGGAGCTCCACTTTAAGGGGAGAAGAGGGTGTCCTCACTGGTCTGTGCTGGAGGTGCACCAAGAACCCAGCGTCCACAAAGAAGCCAGCAGAAGATGCGAGCTCTCAGAGCAGCTCCAGATCATGCCAATACAAAAGGACACAGTAAGAACAAAGAGTGTCTGGGTTAATATTTATATTCTGTCAGGGGAAGTGAAATGCATGTTGGCTGGAACTGGTCTATGGACAATATTTTCATTTAAAAAATTGAATCCTTTACTGAATCACTGCATTTCCCCTTTTCATTACGCAAAGGTTTTACTTATTAGCAGTTGTTGGGTTCTGGTTGTTGTCTTTTTTCAACTGGGTGTCCTGCTGGTATTTATTTCCCTTTTTTAATCTGTTGGTCAGATGAGTAGTTCCCTGAGAAGAGTTGATCCTTGAGGCATCACCAGCCCTTTCCATTTTCCGGCAGGTCATTTGCTAGCACCAGGGAGACAGCAGAGGCCTGAGACATGCAGAGACAGTCCCCTACCCAAGAGGGAGAGAGGGAACGTGGAAATCCAAGTGTCAGGAAAGCACCAAAACACAGGAGCTGACCAGGAGAATTTATTCCTTCTGTAGGATCTCATCTCTGCTGTGGTACCTTTTTGAATCTGCTGCCATAATTAAATCAATGCGGCTCTCTGCTGGGGCTGCTGCTATAATAGCACAAAGCAGCTTTTACACCAGTAATACTATTTTTACTTGGAAAGAGGACTAACGTTATCAATGTCAGGCACATCTGTCCTGATATAGCCAAGCCAATGCTCCAGGTTTGGCTGCTGGAACTGGAGGTAAATAAACCATCACATCCCCATCACAAAGCATCAGAGAAGCTAAATGGGTGGGTGCAAGGCAGCCCCCACCAGTTTCCCCAGCAAGGTTAGCTTTGTTAAGAGGAGCTGAAAGGACTGAGGAGAGAAAAGCAGTGCTGAAAGTTTAATGAAATTAGGAGGATAACTGCTTACCCAGCACTCAGCCCCCAACTCCACTGGTTGTGGAAAGAAAGCCTTGTAAAGGCAGACTACAAAGAGAGCCTTGGCCACCGCATGAATGAGGGGCAGAGGACACCTGAACCAGGTCATTCTGGGAGGTCTGACTCCTCACACGCAGCCAGCTCCTCTGGGTTCACAGTACATCCCATTCAGGCTTGGGGAGTGGATCTAGGCACTCAGGATTGAGAGTCTTGGTAGTGATCATTCCCCCTCACTCTCTCCTGCATATGCACATGTGTGCAAGAGCCAGTGTGGTCCCATATGGTCATAAGTCTGTCCCATCCCGGTCTTGATGAAAGGTTCTTACTGGTGCCTATTAAATCAAACCATGATGCGCAGAGCCAACCTTAACTCTGACCCAAAAAGACCTATATCTTTCAAGGAGCAAGAAGTAATCCCCTAAAATCCTCAGCTTCCTACTTAAGAGCAGAGGCTAGTTACCCTTTTGCCTTCTGCCCCAGGAGCTTGCTAAGACAGGGATCGATGTAGTAATTGCTTCTTTGGAGACTCGAGGAATGAATAACTAAAGTAGCTCAGCTCTGCAGCCCTGCACCTGCTCAGCAGCAGCTCTTTCCTCTCTTTCACAAGGCTACAACCTGGCCCTAATGGGGATGAGGGTTCCTGCTCCCAGTGAGGCACCTTGCTCCCTGCTCCATCACCTACCGCCCATAATAAGGATGTAGCAGGGTGGTTACTCCCTCCCCTTGCCCACCACTTGTTCCCAAAGTGGCAGGGAAAGAACGCTAGCCCCAGCTCCTCACATCCCATACGGTTTTGGACATGGAATGTGGGACACAGTCTTAACCTCTTCTTATGGGGAGGCCCCCAGCGAGGTTCACTGTGGGTAGTTTTGCACAGCTCTGGGTACTTTCCATGACAGGAAGGAGACCAATGGCTTCTGTCCTCTAGCAGCTGCATCCTCTGGTTGGCCCACAGGGGAAGGGACGGGCTTTATTTTAAACCTGTCACTACTGTTGAAAAATAGCAATTTTCAGCCAGCTCTGTCATGCCACAACAGAAGGGACAAATCCTCTCCTCACCTGCCTCACTTATAATCGCATCAGGGGAAATCCCACCTCCTTTTCCACTGCTTTGGGTACTGATCCCAGCTGCTGAGGGCACCCAGGACATGCAGTGGCCCCCATCCCACAGGTGGGGGCAGCCTCCCTACCTGCCACCAAAACCTGGGCACTGAAACTCTCATAGAAAGCATATTAGGGAAAAATTGCCTCTCTAGATCTGCATGAGTGGCACAAGCTGATGCTCGCCCAGGTCTTCGAGTCATTCTGAACCGGTGTCAGGCACACTGAAGCTGCGTCTGCAGCCCTGGTGAACAGAGAAAGGGTCTCGCTGCCGACGTCTGGATCCACGACTCTCCTCCTCCTCCCTCTTCTCCTCCTCCTCCTCCCTGCGTGCAAGGCCTCCTGCACTCGCCGGCGTGTGCGGGACACGCTCTCTGCCGGGAACGGGCGGCCCTGCAGCATCTCCACGCTGTTGACTCCCAGGAAGCCGCCTCAAGCCCAGCCCTGGACGTGCACACCTACTTATCTTCGGGTACAGGACAGACGAGCCATGCCATATGCAGAGCTGCTGGGCGGTTTTGCAGCTACAGAAAAAGCCCGTGTGCTGGTTCTGTGAAGGGGATTCCCATGTAGGAGGCAGACAGTGCCAGAGGGTTTGTGGGTGGGAAGGTGTCTTTCCAAACACAGCCTCAGCCACCACTAGCTTTGTCTTGCAGTCAGGGTGTTTCTGATATACGGAAAACTATCACCATGGCTTACCACCCCCCTTCTCCCCACCCACCCCACCCCACCATCAAATAAGAATGCTCGACAGCCAAGGAAGCAGGTTGCAGGTTGCAAGCAGTCACAGATGATGTTACAAGAAATGGCACTCATCCCACAAGAAGCTCCCTCAAAATGCTCAGCAAACCCCACACCATGGCTACTGTCAACACCTCCATGACACACAGCCACCCCCGCTGGAGGGTTTACTGATCAGGCCATGCTAGCTGGGCTCTGTAGCAGTTTGACAGACACAGAGAAGGACTAGAATGGTTTTGAAATTAATGGCTGGAGAACTAGCAGCCACCTCTGCTGGAGCTGAGCGAGGTGGCTGGAGCTGGTGTCAGGTGGGAAATGCCCTTGGACCTTAAGAGCATCTTGGTTTTGTATGGAGGAGGAATCACAGTGTCATAGAATGGTTTGAGTTGGAGGGGACCCTAAAGCTCATTGAGTTCCAAGCCCCCTGCCATGGGCAGGGACACCTCCCACCAGACCAAGTTGCTCAAAGCCCCATCCAGCCTGGCCTTGAACACCTCCAGTGATGGGGCATCCACAGCTTCTCTGTGTAACCTGGTCAGTGCCTCACCACCTTTACAGTAAATAATTTCTTCCTAATATCTAATATACTTCTCTCTTTCAGTTTAAAACCATTACTCCTTATCCTATCACTCCACTTCCTGTAGCCCCCTTTAGGTACGGGGAGGTTGCTATAAGGTCTCCCGAGAGCCTTCCTCCGCATCTGGCCATGGACCACCAGGTCTCACCACTGAGGATTGCATGAGGGAGATGCCTGCTCACACACAGAGGATCACTGGGCTACGTTGGACATGGCCAAAACCTGTGGCTCAGCCACAGTGCCTGGAAGCAAGGTATGGGATAGGAGCCTGACCAGAGGTGCTCTTTTTTATAGTAGTACCAGCTACTGTACCACCACCAAAACCAGCACCTTGCTTGAAATATGGTGTTCCCTGACCTGGCCAAAATCGTGCTGGGCTTGTGAGGTGGGAAGGCTGGGTGAAAACAGAGAGGAATCAAGCACCCACAGCTGCATCACCAAGGAAGCTCCTCTGCCTTATCAGCACCAGGGGGTTAACCCAGCCTCACCAGGGCGTGCATGGTGAGAGCTATCAGCCTCACGGTCCCAAGGGTGTGCCTAACATGGTGCCTGCAGAGAGAATCCAGCTCTGTGGTGGAGAGCATTTCTGGAGTCAATGGTCCCTGATGCAAGGATACGCTCCACTTCTTGCGGGGAGCTCTCGGACCAGCAAAGAGACCCTTCCCAAAGAGATGGGAAGAGGGAAGGTAGAGCAGTGGGGATGGCTAAGCGTTGCTTTGATAGAAAAGCAATCACGCACACTGCCTCAAAAGCCTGGGATTTAATGCTGGGGACCAACAAGGGGAGCTCCAAGATAAACAACATCTGTGCATTCACAAATAGGAAATGGGGTTGCTTTCATCTCCTGAGCCTGTTGATGAGCTGGGGTTATTGTTTGGCTTGGCGCTGGCTGCTCGGTGACTTGGAAGGAAGGTAACTAAAAGGGATCATTTCGTTACACTCCCTGAATTCAAGTATCTTTAAATAGTGCACAGGTTTGGGTTTTGCCTGCAGAAGACTGATGGGAAAAGGTAGCAGAAGAGTGCAGATGGCTATCAGAAGGGAACCTGTGTTTAGTCTGCTTGTGCCAGATGGGAATGGAAAGTCCGCTCTCTTGCCAAGTGTTTAAAAGAGGAAATAGGATGTGATATTCTGCCTCCCACTCCTTTCTCTCCCCTGAAACCAGCCCGCTGCTCTACTTCCATTTGTTGTAAAAAGGAAAAAAAAAAACAACCCACAGCTTGGCCCACGTAAAGCCTTGGAGACAGTTAGAGACACACCTCATTCCTTTTTAATGTGTTTATTATGTGGAGATGGATGGAACAGTATATTTTTATACACAGCTGGGTCCAGCACTGTGCAGCACCTGTCTTTCAGCCTCATATTAATCTCTGTAACAGAAACAAAACTGCAAGGTCCCTGAACTGCAGTGATACTCTGCTGTCATCTCCACATCTCTGGCAAGGAGGTGATGAACCCCTACCACAGCTCTCTTCCAGCTCCAGAACAAGATGTGTGTCAAACACCACACACAGCTGAGAAACCTACTTGTGAGACAGACCAAAACTTCTTGCCTGAAACTCCAGTGACTTCCCCATGTCAATAAATCCAGGTCTGCCGTGAGCTGTGGCTGCCCAGGGGACTTGTGGAGGTGGTGGAGGCTGAGATGCTGCTGAGATGGTGAGGCTGAGATGGTGAGGCTGGTTCAGGGCATTGTTTTAGGGAGTTCCAGGGGTCAACTCCAACACTGCCCTGTTGCATGAGCCCTGTAGCAACCTCAGTGATTTGGTTCATCAGCAAATTCTCAGGCTGATTTCAGAAATATGTCATGGACATGGATGACATGGGTCACAGAATCACCAGGCAGCTTTTGGGCAGAAGGGGCCAGGTCCAGGGCCCCCTGTCCAGCCTCTGCTTGGAGCTGGGCTGACCTGCAAAGCTGGAGCGGGTTGCTGAGGGCTGGTCCAGCTGAGCAGAGCAGACATCCCGCTGTCTCGCCAGGCACTGGTTCCAGGGCCTCACCATACCCACCGTGAACATTTTTCTTTCTCTATAACCAGAACTTCTTATGCTGCAATTTGTGCCTGTTCTCTCTTGCTATGTGCCTTCAGGGAGAGCCTGGCTCCACCATCTCACCAACACCATGTATGTGGTGGATGACAATAATTCAATCGCTCCTTT
The DNA here is from genome assembly GCA_013400555.1 of Jacana jacana. Lineage (NCBI taxonomy): Eukaryota > Metazoa > Chordata > Aves > Charadriiformes > Jacanidae > Jacana > Jacana jacana. The sequence goes on along the minus strand of VZTM01025963.1, from coordinate 3,758 downwards.
GCTTCTTCCTCTCCAGATGGGACCAACCCACCTCCAAGTAACATTAAAACAATGCCTTAATCACAATAATATCCACCCAGCTGGCCTCAAGCATGGGCATTTCAGCAGCGTCCTCCAGCTGTAAGTTCTGCTGGCCTGCTGTAATCACTTATTTCCCTAGATAATTAAAGGATATTTCTACGAAACCCTTTCATAGAGGTGAACAGCCTCTCTTTGTGTGCACCAAGCAATGAAACCATGAACGAGAAGAGCATCAGTGCCTGTAGCAGAGAAGCCATCATGAGAAAAGCAAGCAGGACTTTTCTCACACCTTTCCATACAGTCTCCAGACCATCCCTGCAAACAGATCTGTCTCATTTACAAATCCATGGGGCTCTGGGTCTGGGCACAGGCCCCACTGCTGTAGAGGTCCCCCAGAGGGGACAGAAATAAAGCCCAGCACCTGCCCAGCTGGGGAAGCTGCAGCCACCAGGCACTGACCATGCAGTCAGTGAGGAGAGAGAAGGACACAGAGTCCTCAGAGAGGAGACAAGGAGACAAGGCAACTCCTGCAAAGAGTGGTAGGCAGGGTGCAAGCAGGAGGGCAAGCAGGGTGCTGGTCCTGAGCCCTGCGTGGGAAGGCATCAGGCAGCTGCTCAGCTCCAAGGAACCAGAGATTTAACGAGCAGTTTCAGGGATGCTCTCAGCTTTGCTGCAAAGCTCTTTGCTGTCTCTGGCACTAATTACTAAATGTTTCCGAAGCTGCCGTCTGTGTGAAATGAAGCCCTTCATTAGGACAACGTTGTGGGTAGCAGGGTGATACTCAGCAGGTGCCTGCTTTGCCCAGGGAGGGAGGTGTGGATGCTATTCCTGTCTTTTTCTTACGGGGAAAGAAAGGAGAAGGTCTTCTTCTCACTCTGGAGATAAGTGCTCTTGCTTGCCTTGCCAGGGGATGGGGTGCCATGCCTTTGCTCTGGGAGAATGCAAGGCTCCCCTCTGCAGGGTGCAAGGTAGGGGGCAGAAATAAACCCAACCAGGACAGGCACAGGAACTCTTTATCAGGGAGTGGAGTGATAGGATGAGGGGTAACAGTTTTAAACTGAAAAAGGGGAGATTTACATTAGATACTAGGAAGAAATTCTTTACTGTAGGTGTGGTGAGATACTGGAACGAGTTGCCCAAGGAAGTTGTGGACACCCCATCCCTGGAGGCGTTTAAGGCCAGGCTGGATGGGGCTTTGAGCAACTTGGTCAAGTGGGAGGTGCCCCTGCTCATGGCAGAGGTGTTGGAACTCAATGATCCCTTCCAACCCAAACCATTCTATGATTCTATGTGTAACAACTTGCCTCGGACAGGCAGGAAATCCAGGTGGAGACTGGTGAGACCAGTTCAGTAGAGACACAATCCCAAGAGAGAAGAGGAGAAGGAAAGGCAGGGAGGGTTAGAGATAAATCAAAGCTCACCGGGTGGCTCGGACCTGACTGGCAAGAAATGAGAGCTGCAAAGTTAGAACAGGGCCAGGTTCACACAGGGACATTTGTGGGGGAGACTCTCGAGTAATGCCAACCTTTTCTTGCAAAAGTGGTGGTGCCATGAGGAATTGCTGCCCAAAGGCCAGCCTGGCCCCCTGCAAGTGAACACAGGCAGGCAGGAGTCAGGCAGCACCCACACCCAGCCATATTCCCCTCCCTTCTCCTGTTCCCTGCCCAAAAGAGGCAGGGAGTGGTGCTGAGCCGCATCCAGAGTGGTGCAAAGTTCCACTGCTGTGTGAGAGGCATTTCTTCTAAGCCAGCCTCCCCAGGTCACGACCACCTCAAAGCTGATGGATGTTGGCATTCTCCCCTGACAACAGGCAGCCCGGCAGGGTCTCACCCCCCAGCTACACACCTTGCTCTTTGTATGGAAAGATAAAATATTTCCAGTTTCTCCAGGCTGCCAAAAGGTAAAGTTCTGGTTTAGAAGAGCTCACAAGTAATTTGATGAGCCAGGTTAGAAAGGCAGTGGAGTGGGATGCATCTGGGCACAAGTGGGGGGCCAAGAGCATCCCTGCTGCAGGGCTGCCACTGGCTGTGGTTCTGCAGGGGAAGGATTTAGCCCTAAGAGCCTTAGTGACGCATCTTGGGAGACTTAGGCTTGAGCCTGGCTTGCAGAGACGTGACCTGTGCTGCATTTCCCGTGGTCACCTGCCACTCAGCATTATGTGAGCTGTCACCCGCTCCAAGACCCAACACGTGAGTGTGGTAGCACAGGGACCTGGAAGACAAGGAGGTGGGGGTCATGGGGGGGCAGAACCAGCCCAAGCCCTTACTGGGTCTAGTCTTGCACCTGCACCAAAACTGCTGAGACAGTACGTGGGCCAGTCCCAAAGGAAAAAAGCCACTGCTTCCAGCTGGCAGGGAATCAGCAGCCAGTTTGCTGTTGCTTTAACTGGAAAGAGGATTTGTCTCAGGGACCCCTCATCTCTTGGTCTTCAACAGGAGGGTCCTTCCTTCTACCTTAGCAGGGTCAGACTTTTTAGGATGGGGGAGAGCCAGGACTGCAGTCGCTGAGCACTGGCTCCTCTTCAACCCATATTCGCAAGAATTACAGTACAAGTCACTGCAAACAAAGCAGCAAAGACCAAGGCGGAATATAATGACATGTTGTTAACGATAATCCCATCTGTAGGTGTACTTTTATAGCTGGAGAAAATAAGAAAATAAAAGGAAATGTATTACTTTGATTTTGCAAAAAAGGCTGCCCCAGGGCTGGCAACACCATTTGGAGCGAGAAGCACCCACAGAGAGCACCCAGGTGTTTTTCTCTGTGAGGATTTGCACACACAGAGTCTATCCACTCTAAGAACTGACCTGACTTCAGTGACTGTGTTCAGCTGAGATCAAAGTTGAAATAGGGCCGACTGTAATCCCGACTTAACCAGGCCACTCTCAGGACTCAAGACAATCAGGTCCCATTAAAAAGCATCTGCCGGTCTGATGTCCTGAGGGTTTCATTATCTTTCTTAGTTAGAAGTCATCAGTGAAGACCAATCTCCTGCAGGCTTTGGAAGTCAGCACAGGACAGTTTCAGGTACAGCAATGATTATTTTCCAAATTTCTCAGCTCCCAAAGGCAACGGGACAGTGTCAGCATCGGGCAGTGTGCTTGGCTGCCACTCTCAGACACATGGAAACTTAGAAAGAGAAATCTAACAATCTGGGAAGTGAAAAGTGAAGTGCTTGAATATTCAGTACAGGACAGGGCACAGCTAATAAGCAGCACAGAGGACAGTGTGAAAATGCCTGCTGTTGTTCGCTTCTTTCTTCAGCATCCATTTGTCTTTTGACTACAGCAGTCTCCGAGCCATAATTAGGAACAAACTTGTTGCAAGAGTTCTCAGATCTAATTGAGCTCTCTTGAAACTAAACCATTTATAACAACCTTTTGCAAGGACAAAACATGATGTACTCTCCTTTGGTACAGCCAAGAATATGCTGTCGGACTCAATCCTGAGTCCCACCACACAAGTCCCAACACACAAGCAACAGGCAGCAGCTCAGAGACCAGCTTCTTGCTCCAGCGGACAAATGGTTAATTGATGTGAACCCAATCCCATTGAAATCAATAGGAAGTTTAAGATCCCTTAAGCTTGAGCCCTGGGATGAAGGGTCTCTCTGCAGCGGGTATTGTTGGTGGAGAGGACCCAGACCAGGCTGTTAGGACAAAGATGTTTTCATGATCATAGGCCTGGAGCAGCTCTGCTGAGAGGACAGGCAGAGAGAGTTGTGATTGTTCAGCCTG
>VZTM01025962.1:0-17632 GCA_013400555.1 Jacana jacana | reverse complement strand
GGTGGGTTGAAGGAGGATGGAGCCAGACTCTTCTCAGCGGTTCCCAGTGGCAGGACGAGGGGCAACGGGCACAAGTTGGAACACAGGAAGTTCCATTCAAATAGGAGAACAGGCTGCCCAGGGAGGTTTTGAAGTCCCCTTCTCTGGATGTTCTCCAGACTCACCTGGATGAAGGCCTGAGTCATGTGCTCTGGGAAATCTTGCTTTAGCAGGGGAGTTGGATGATATGATCTCTAGAGGTCCCTTCCAACTCTGACAATTCTATGATTCCAAGGCAACATTTGGATTAGATATTATGAAAAAACACTAAAACAAGTTGCCCATGGAGGTTGTGTATGCCCCTTCCCTAGAAGTGTTCAAAGCCAGGCTGGACAGAGCTTTGAGCAATCTCATCTAGTGGGAGGTATCCCTGCCTATGGCAAGGAGGTTGTAACTAAATCATCTTTAATTTCCCTTCCAGCCAAAATCATTCTACGATTCCATGATTCTAATAACTATTTCTGTATCACACTGCCTGAAACCCAGGCAATTAAGAACATGTATATTTTATTATTTAAAAACCTTCATTATTACCAGTTAACAACCAGAAACTTTTTAACAACTATGTAGAAGATGAGTGAACCCTTTAAGATATCTCGGGTTGGATAATGCGTCACTTTTAAAAACTGAGACCAAAATCACGATTTTGCATGCTGAGCATGCATGTGCATTGGTTCCACATGTGGTGCAAGACATGCCAGGGACTAAGGTCAGTGGAGGAGGTTTTGAAGGATCACAGAGGTGGAGTCACTCTTGCACACACCTCCACATGGGTTGACACAAGTATGGTGGTGACTCCTCTCCACAGGTCTCTGTGCCATCAGCCACACACTCTGAAAGCAGGCTGTGGTTTTTAGCCATCGACTATTGTATTGAATTAATATTGTTCAAATTCTGTGGAACATTTATGTTAACGCCTGCCCATCTATATCTCATTGAACAAACAAATGTAGAAGTTTTAGGTTCCTGAATCTGCCAGTAATGCTGTCAGTACCACTTCAGGAATTTAAAGCCAATATTTTTGCCCTGTAAAATGCTTTAGATTCGGAGCCTAGGCTTATAAATAAGAAAGCAATCCGTATATTACTATGACAGAAGAGTTGCTTGCCTACTAGACAGTTACTGGGGAATATTTGCCTAAATTTGTGACCTCAGACACATATATTTGATGTTAACTCATTCTTCTCACTGACATTTTCTACCATAGAAGACCTCATTGTGAACACATGCAGAAAAACCCTCTAATCCGAGCATTAAGTGCTCTCGCCATCCCATCCAGTTGGATTCCACATGAACATAATTGAGTACATAAGGATACAGAAGGATGTGGAGTCTCTTTTATGAAAGAATTTAGATTATAGAAGTCACCATGTGTCACTATTATAAGTCACTATTATAGATTATAGAAGTCACCATGTGACTGAAAGGGTGTGGAGTAACATAGTGATTGCAATGTGCTGCAACTGGGATTGCACCCACCACACCAGTGCCACCAGTAAGTGCAGCTGAGGGCTGCACAGATTAGCTCAGACCCAGTGGTGCTGGTCTTGCAGGTTGCAAGGGCCAAGCTGCCTGTTGTCTGCAGGCACAATTGCTGCCACCAATGCTATGCTCAGTGCAATATGCTAATATGCTAATATGCAAGTTTCTGAAAAAGAATTGACAATTACATATAGAGCGCCTAATTCAAAACATCACAGCTTTACCAATGGCAACAATTTCTATTCTCTAGAGGCAGGGCTGATATACACCTCCAAGAGGTTTGAAGACTAAGCAGAGAAATACCTGTTCCCAGGAAGCCAGAGTGAAGAAAATCAGCAGAAGATCCAGCCACCAGTTTTAAGGGAAAGAAATGTGATCACAAAGCACTGCTGGGATCTGAGGGAGCTTTTCTTTAACTGACCCTCAGCTAGAAGCCTCCTGATTGCTTTGTCTTAACGTAGAGACAGCACAGACAATACATCATTCATTATGTCATTTTGGTGTTTGGCTTTTTAAAATATTAATGAACAGCCTAGGTGTTCCTTTTGCTGACCACTGAAAACAGCCCCATTCCCCTGAGTAAACTAAGGCTGACTCTTAAAGCCTGTGATTGAAATTCAGTCAAACCTCTGGGTGAACGGAAATCATTTGTTGCATGACAGTGACATGCAGCAGCTCCTTTTTGTTTGCAAGAGAGCTCAGGGATTCTGTGTCTATTCTGTGTCTATTTATTGTCATCAGCTGAAGACTCAGTATTGATGGTCACCCAAAACTCTGTGGCTTTGGAGAGTGGGGGCTGTACCACAGTTGTAGATTTGGCAGAGACAGCGCCTGAATCTGAACAAGAAGCACTTTCCTGGCTTATCTTCAACCAACTGCACAGAACAGGGTAACCCCAGCTGGTTGGTTTGGAATGGGGGAGTCATGGCCAGGGTGATTCCAGATGATGGGAGGGTAAATATGCTAGGAAAACATTGCTCTACTTACCCACTCCTTCTGATGTCCTTCCATAAGTGTTTGCTACTGGTGACTCTGAAAGGCAAAATACCAAGCTAAGATGAACCGTTACTCGAACTCACTATGATGCTGATAATGTTCTAGGGAGTGAAGTCAAGTTTAGAGATAGTGATGTGGGAAATGATCTGCCTGAAAGAAACTATTATGTAGAAGAGATAGCAACTTTTTTGCGTGGTCCTTTTCACCCATCTGTCTAGCCAACACAGTATGAAAAGCCAAGAGGATGGTGCGGTGGAGAAGATCAGCTAGGAACAAAGTCACTATGCAAACATCTGTTTCAGTTTGTAGGCTGCCTTTCAGATGATCTTTTGGTTTTCTTGCTTGTTACCAAGCAGCAGTGTCTGACATGCACAGTGACATGCCCTCCAAAAGATCTGCAGACCAGGTTTATTTCTTAACACCCCCTGAATGGGCAAATTTATGTTCTTTGTGGAATGCCTTTACTCCTGCTGCATACAGGCATGACTTGTTACTTTGGAATTGCTCACTCAGCACTCTATTCCAGCAGCCTTAGCCAACCCTACTTCGGCAGGCTGTACTAAGCACAGTGCAGCCACACAGACACAAAAAGCAATTCCTGACTCAACGAATTCAAAACATTATCCTACTGGGAGAGACAAAGGTAGATAAAGTAGACAGGACAAAGAGGAAAAAGCAAAATGTTGGTGAAACAAGTAATAGAGTACCACTGTATGTTGCAATCTTAGCATAACACTAACAGTCTTCCTAAAAACAATTGTTCCATTTCCTGCAAAGCTGTTGTAAAATTTCAGACAAATGCTAAAATGAAGAAGTTTCCTGGGAAATACCTGATTGTAGTCCAACTTTTTCGTGTTTAACAGTAATTGCCTTTCAGGATCTTTCTGCGGAAAAAAAGATTTCCTGCTGGAAAGCCCAATGAGACTTTCACCAGAACTGAGTCTGTTAAGAAATCCCACATAGACTTTTTCTCTTTCATAAATATATTTTCCAAGTTAAAAAAATAGAAATAAATAAATAAATAAATAAATAATGCAAGCTCCCCGTTTACAGCTGAGACTGAGTGTTTGTGACCTTGAGTCCCATAGAGGTTAACCTACTCTGATTAACTTTCCCATGTTATTCCATTAAATAAAAACAGTTTTGACACCCAGAGACTAAGGCATCCTAGAGATAATACAATAACTTTATGCAATCATTCCAAATTGAATTGCAATAATTCATTTAGGTGACCATACATATTTGTTATGTGTAATATGAAACATTGCAAAATGAAATCAATAGAAATGTTTCTTGTTAATGAAGATATACTGTGCTGTTATGTGTGGGGTTTGGACTCCATATCACAGAAATCTTATTTGTATTCTAAATTCCAGAGTATCATACTAGTTAAAAATGATTAAAACATTATTTTAGAATGATATGGCTGGACAGCTGGAAAAATTATATCATGCATTTTGTTCCATGACTTGTTCATTAAAAGCAGAAGTCAAGACCACCTAATATCACTGGGAGTTTGGTTGTTTTCTTCAACAACAAAAGAGGCTTCACCCTAAGATTTTTAAGGATTATTATTCTCAATTAAGCTTATACAAATGACATGGGGCTTCTGTTTTTGAAAGCTGTGATAGAACACTAACCATTCTAAATGGTAGATTTAAAAAAAATAAACCTTACAAATATTTGTAATGCTGATTAGTTCCTATGAAAGACAAACACATTACTATGTGTCTGAATCCCTTCCTTCTCCTCCACATGCTGCTTTGAAAATCATCACGGAGCAAAGTCAGATCAAAAAGGTCTCTGTCCCTCCCTCACTACATGATTTCTGGTGTTCCTCTCTCATGGCTTTTAGCCATACAAGAAGATGAAAATCACTCCTTCCACTGTGAACTCTCATTGCCCACTTGTCTGCACACCCAAATTTACCTTGATGTACAGAAAATACCTCCATTACTTTGCATTTAGCTTCAAAGCATGGGAATCAAATTACTCTCAATTTATAGGCAGCACACAGTAGATTGAAGACTCTGAAGACACCAGCTTCAGGCTCAACCATGCTGATGCAGAGCTGGGCCCACAGTTGATAAGCTCAGCATGAATTAAATCTGACTTTATTATACAAGAAACACCCATTGACAAATTGCCTGCATTACTAGGTCTTAGTTATACGTCAGACAGACCACAGTGAAATGTGGCTAGATGTCTTTTAGTGCCAAGCTACTCCATTTCAAACTAATTGGAAGATCACTGTGTTATAGTATGGACATATCCAGTGTCTTTGACAAAGCCTGTTTCTGCTCATATGGTTTTTGTTTTGGAGAGTATGATCCNAAAGAAAGAAAGAAAAAGAAAAAAAACCCAGCCAACTGTGCACACAACAGAATATTTAAGAGCACATATTGCAAGCTGTCATCCATTCCCTATTAGAAGCATGGGATGCCTTCATAGTTATTGCAAATAATGCAGCATGAAACTTACCATACATTGGAAAAAGAAGGGTCCTTAAATCCCTAAGCAGAAACTTGTAATGAGTTCAGCCAAGACAACACTGGATGGAAAGCTGAGGTAAAGATTGTAACTTAACAGCAGGCAGTTTAAATTGCACGGAAGAGCTCTTTGAATGTAATGGAGAGCTATGGACATAGTGATTAAAGGAGGTTGAACTCTTTGACCTAGAAAATCAAATTGGTGACAACTCAGTATGTTAAACCACATTAAAATTTATGACATTGAAGAAGAGGATCAATGGGGGAGGGGGGGCATGTGTGGTGTGTGTGAAAAGCCTGAATTAGGAGATCTCCAGAGCAGGGAAAGCAATCACCTGCAGGATTTTCAAGCATCCGAAGAAGCAAAGGTTCCACATTCATTTACTGACCCCAGAATGATGCAAAGGTCTCTTTGAAAGAAGGAAGGAAATAGACACAATGCCTTGAAAATAAAACTGCAAATGGTCATTAGAAGGAAATATCTGAAGAAGTTTCATAAAGTAGCTGTAATGGGTTTTCTGACTCAGGCAAACGACCCCGTGACAGCAGTAACCTCTGGCTAGGGAACAGGGTGTTGTAAACTCCAGCTCCTTTGCCACAGTTCAAGTGTCAAGCAGGAGTTTGTGCAGTGCAAAACAAACTTACTCTAGAGCTAAAAACTTATGATGAAAAGCGGTGCATTAGAGCACACTTTCTTGACGCAGGTTGTTCTTTTTAGTTTCAATAATGATTTCTGAACTTAAAGGGATGCTGTCAAGGTGAAGTCATCTCAGAATAAGAAACAGAAGTCATATATGTTGCTAATAGCAGGGGGGTTTATTTAAAAAGTGGACATTATAATCAATTTATTTTTTCAGTGGTTTTGCTTTTAGCTTGCATTTTCATATCTTTCAGACTGAACTAATGGTTTTATTTCTGTTTATAATCAACTCCATGTTATTTCTGATGAAAAGAAAGAAACTCTCAAAACCCTTCCTAATGTCACTGCAATTTCAATTGAATCAAAATAAAAAGTGAAACACAGAGAGTGACTCTTCCCCGTGTCAGTCTGATAGTACTCTAAAACTGCTTCTTCTTAGCAGTAAATTTTGTAAATCAAAAAAGGGAGAAACTAATAAAAAGCAGACACAAACCCAAATCCAACCACCAAGAAGCATAACTGTTCTGAAGTTACATGACACAAAAATGGTCAAATATACTCAAATGTCTGTTTCCTGCTGCTCTTTAATAGCCACAGATGGGTGCTGGAATTAGTAAATGTCCTTTATGCACCACCCTGGCCACCATTGTCAAGGAACACACATAAAACATAGCAGCAGTCCCCATCAGATATGGTTTCTACCTGCAGAATTTACATGAATTTTGTTTTTTGTCCAAAAGTGAGTAGCTTCAAGAACCTTTGTTCACTTCCAGGCCAGGATCCCTTTTCGAATTTAAAAATAAAAAACAAAACTATTACCTGGCAAGGATAATTCCTGGAGGTTGCTCCGGCTGCAAGCTGACACTTGGGTTAGGGACAGGCTTCCTGCTACCATTCCTTGCTTCTGGGTCCAGTTATGTCCTTACATGGGAAGCAGGCTTTGAAATCTACTGGTGTGACTCACTCCCCTTTTACACTCAGTCCCCATGTGCATCCACTTTTGTGGCCAGGAGATGAGGTCCCTGGGCTTTTACATTTTCACACTTTCCAAATCTGGCTCCTACACTGGCCTTCTGTGACAGCTGTCAGTAATGCCTCAGCAAGAATGACCCCGATAGCAGAGCCAATGTGTTTAACAAGCAATAAATTAAGAGTTTTAGCTGCTTTGACTGAATATGCTCACAACTAAATGGCACCTTTGCAGTGTTGAAGGAATCCCTTGTAATGATGAATGAAAATTCAATAAAGATTTCTGAGCCAGAAAGGGAAAGAGAGTGTGTATGACTGTAGTATTGACACATGGCCGGCCTTCTGCTCTGTGTGCATCCCAGTCATGTGTGGATTTGGCTGAAAGCTGTGGCAGGTGTTGGAAAGATCTAATCAAGGCACAGCTTGGCAGTATACAGTGCATAAGGGAGTCTGGTAGTTTGTCATGGGGATTCATTTAGAAAGATGATACCGCTCTCTAAAGAGATATGAAGTGGATCTGGAATGAAGAGTACTTGAGCCACCACAGGTGGCAAATAGGGAAATACATTCAGGTCCCTTTGCACACCCTCTGTAAGATGATGGCTGTGCTGAGAGTATATACAGAAAAGGCAGAGCTCCTGATGTAAGAGAAATGCTCTCTAACTCCTTCTCATTTCCCCAGGAGATGCCAATTCTCATAACACTTAATGAAGAAGGGACAAATGAAGACCTGTCCTCACTCCACCTTTTACAAATGAAGCCTTTAGAACAGTGTTCCCCAGCCTCATGATGACAAGAATGCTAAATCAGGGTTCACAATATTAAACTCATGAATTAATATGAGGGGAGAGATCATACAAAGGACCTCTTCCTCATAAGGAAAATTTCTTCTATGCCACACAGAAAACACTTCCTCTCAAAATGCTTTTACTTCCTCTCAGGTCTGCTCAAACATTGTCCCCTCCTATCAGTAAGATGTTTCTAATTTAGTGTGTACTAGTGAAACTTAGTTCTTGTCCACTGTTTCCCATACTTCTCTCTCTGATTTATCCTCACACGCATCAGTCCAACTTTGGGCTTGTGATCTCCACTTTTGTTTCTCTCCCTGCTTCACCCACATGCAACAGCCAGAGCCATCAAATTATAGTCTGCACCCTCCTTTCACCTGTCACCGTGATGCTCTCACTTGCACAGACCGTGCCAAAGAGGGGAGGTGGCCCATGGACACCAGCCCCTGGCCCAGCCGGGGAGCGGGAGGTCCCGGCAGCCCCACGTGGCCGCGACGGCTGGGAACTGTCCACCGACAGGAAGGTGCTGAAGGCGCTTGGGGAACGCGCACCCGCCGCCTTCCGCTGCCGCCGAGCGAACACTGGGGCCCGAAGGGAGCTCCCCTCCAACATGTTGACTGTAAGCATGCGTAGGCTGCTTTTCCTCCAGAAGGCAAAGGTCAGAAAAGGCCCCTCACTTTAGTATTTACTCAAACTTTCAGAAACATGTCTTCTCACCAAAAAATGGGGAGAAAAAGCACTACGCTTCTGCCATCTGCTCTTATGGAGCTTTCTTAATTTAAACATTTTCTCTAGTTCCTCATTATCCCTTTACATGGCCCTAGCTTGTTGGAGATTTTTTAGAAACTATGACGTGGCTTGTCATCAGGTGCTTGCATGACAACCCTGTAAATGGAGTTACTTTGTGCTTAGAAAATGTAAATAAAAATTTTCATTCTTCCTTGTGTGTGGCTGGCATAACATTCTTTCCATCCAAACAGACAGACTTTCATACTCTGTTCTTCTTAATTGCTCATTCTCTGATCAGATCTTAATTTAAGGGGAAAAAAAATATTGAATTCTTCTGTCAGCAACACTTTCTGACTTCTGAGACATCTATGAGCCAACAAACTGGGACATTCTGATGACTGAATAAAATAAATAAAATAAATTTCAGCTCTGGCATTTTAACTATGCCATACTGTTGTCAAAATACAGAAGAAAATCTCTCCCTTTCTCCACAAGCCTACACTTTGCATTTTACAACATCCTGAAAGGAAGTTGTGAAGAGGACGGGATCAGCCTCTTCTCCCAGATAACTAACGATAGAACTTGAGGGAATGACCACAAGTTGCGCCAGAGAAGATTTAGATTAGAAGTCAAGAAAAACTTTTTCTCCCAAAGAGTGGCCAGGCACTGGAATGGCCTGCCCAGGGAGGTGGGGGAGTCACCGTCCCTGGCGGTGTTCAAGAAGCGTCTGGATGAGGTGCTACAAGACAAAATTTAGTAACTTCATGGGTAGTACGGGTGACAGGAGGAAGGTTGGACTAGATGACCTTGTAGGTCCTTTCCAACCTTGCATTTCTATGATTATTTTTAATTTTTTTTACCCAAAGCTTAACTAGCGCTCCTATTTCCTGGTTGAGATATAAAGATCCAATGAAAAGACAACCCTTCCCCCCAGTGCTTTATTTCTCTTTACAAGTACTGTCTAGCCAGCATCAAAGATATAATGTTTAATTTAATTTTCAGTTGTTATCCATTTTTGGTTCTGATGTGAAGTCCTGCAAAGAGTTATTGTTTAGATAATTAAGGTTCTATCTATCACCATGTTGTAAGTATTATGACTAAGATATAACAAAATGGGCAAGCTGGACAGTGTTTTTTNCAAGCTGGACAGTTTTGGTTTGTTTTTTTTTTAATTCAAGTTACTGACAAGTGATTAGGTGACATTTCTTACCATAATGTCTGCTCCTCTGCTCATGTAGACCAGCAAGTCCTAACAAAGGTAATTTACAGCAACCACATAATATCAGCTTCTTTCTTCTGTCATGTTTTTGGGTGTTTTTTTTCTTCTATTGATTTGCATTATGGCCAAATATTAAAAGTCAAGATATGGAAACATCAGAAGCAAATCATCACATTCTTGCTTCACTAGCCCTTCTTCCTGTGATTTAATTCCTTTCAGTTTTATTTTGCAAAGACTTCTGCTGCTGGTTTTGGTCACACTGTTCTTCAGCCTCATGACCCTCTCTCAAACAGAAAAGATGAACAGAAATACTTTTCTCCCCATGATTTATCAGTAATTGATCCATATGCAGCTACATCAGCTTCCAATACTTTTGCTCTCTAGCGTTTCTCTTTTTGCTACTGAATTTTTCAGGACAGTCATTTCACATGGGGATATTTTGTTGAACGCTTTGGGGTCATTGCTGGGGGGGGGTGGAAAGTAGAGTGTAGGCACTTAATAAGATCCATGGGAGTTTGTATTATATTTGCAGGAAGGAAGGTTCTTCTCAGGACTTTATTCTACACAGAAATAGCAAATATACTATTCTTTTACATTTGTAAGAGTCTTTGAAAAGCATAGTATTTTCTACAGATCCTTTCAGTGTAAAGTACACAGAAAATTTCTCAAAGAGTTCTCATTTGTATTTTACCCATATTTTACAAAACAAAAATCTGAGGTTCTATGTGGAGGCTTAGAGAGAGTTTAAGACTGGATGGCATTATTCCTAAGAGAAAGCATTCTGAAAGGGAATAGTAGACTTCAAGACAATTCTGAAAGGGAAGGCAATATCCTTGATTGATCCTGCTGAAATTATGAACAGCAGCAAAACAGGACAGAAGTTCCCATCTATGTTCCTTCCTAAGAACATAGTTCCTTCCGTCTTTATCAGTGTCGGTAGTTTCAATAAGGAGCGTTCAGCGCTATAGATCCATGTTAGATCCATGCATCCAGTGCTTAAGTATATTGAAAGTACGCTGACTAAAATGTTCCCAATTCTTTGGCAGGTCTTCACATAATCTACTAGAAAATTTAATTCTTCCCTCATCTACTGCATGCACAAACCCAGACTGTTAATTAGTCAAGAGCCAGCTATTCTAAAACAAATGTAGGGACATTCTGCATTTGATGGCAGATGGAAAGAGTAATTTCCTTGACTCATGAAGTACACCTCTATTAAGTAATGCCAACTAAAACTACACAGCCAGCTAGCCGTCAGTGTGGGTCTATGTTACAAATGTAGCTAAGAGGACTTTTCATCTTAAGAAAATGTCAATACCCGAAAATAATTACCTCAAAGAAAAATGCATTAATAACTATTTTTGAAAGTTATTTCTCATGTCAGAAGCCTGAAGATTCAGGCATTTGATTAACTTCTACCCACAGAGGCAAAGTCTGTTCCAACAGCAACATCAGGCTTCATGGTAGACAATAAAAAGGACAGTTGTAACCAAACAATTGTTACTGAAAGATTACCTATAATATTTCAGCATATATTTTAAAATGTGGTTCTACATCCCTGCATTCAGGGTTCATATAAATGTCATAAGGAACCTTGTGGGAGGTGTGAACAGATATTAAGGCTTGAAAAATTTACATAAGGCTAGACTGCATACCTACAGCTGATATGCGCATGAGTAGCAGTCCTTGGATAACTCACAGACAAATTAATGCTGGCTGGATAAAAGGAAGATCAAGGATATAACTGCCTTGGATGGGTGAAGTACTTTTAATAGAGTCTATGTGTGCATTGCATTATTTGGGTATTTTACCCAAGGCAGATTCAAACCAAAAAAGAAAAAAAAAGAAGTCAAACACTGGAAATAGGACACAACTAATCTATACATTGTTATGTGCCTCCCAACCACAAAATGATAATGAAGACGGTCTCTAAAAGGGTGTGGCAGATGTCTTTACAGTTGGGAGTTTTGCTCCAGAGCAAGTCACTTTCTCTCAGGTTTGCATCTTCATTGTCTTAAAACTGAGTCTCCCTTAACAGAAATACTTTCCAGGAGCCACGACAGGTTGACTAACCTAGGAATTTACTTGCATGATGTTTTCTTTACAATTAAGAAAGACAGAACCCTAATGAGTTATTTACGTCACCAACTGTTTACATCGTATTGTAGAGATACCTCTTTTCACTGAGCATAGGAAAAGAACAGGTGATAGAGTTTGTCTAGGATGCCTTTGAGAAGTAACTCTAAAAGACAGTTGTCTTTTTTAAGGGCACAAAAGAAAACAAGTTGGTAGAATAAGAAAATCAACACATCTTTGCAAGTGTCCTAGCAAGATAAGGAATCATCCTTATCTCAACATGAAACTGCTCATACATTCTATCTGAAGGAATAGCATAAAAGTGACAATGAGAAGCAAAAATACATTTATTTGGTGATTCATTTTGTCTTGATTTCAGATAAACTGACTGAAGGGCAGAGCTCAAAGGGTTGTAGTGAATGACGTTACATCTTAATGGCAACCAGTCATCATCAGTGTTCCTCAGGGTTTAATTCAAGGGCCAGATATGTTCAATATATTTATCAACATCTGGATGCAGGATTTTACACCATTAGCAAGTTTAGTGATGACACCAAATTGGGAGGTGCTGCTGACTCTTTTCAGGGACAAAAGGTCTTGCAGAGAAGATCTAGATAGATTGGAGCACTGGGTTATGATTAATGGGATGATATTTTACAAGTCCAAATATCAGATTCTGCACCTAGGAAGCAATAACACCAAGCACAAGCCTGAACTGGCAGAGGAGTGGTCAGGGAGCAGCCCTGCAGAAAGGGATCTGGGGATGCTGGTAAAGAGCAGGCTCACCGTGAGTCATCTGCGTACTCTGGCAGCCAAGGGGGCAAACTGCATCCTGGGGTGCATCAAACACAGCAAAAAGAGGTGATTTTCCCACTGTATTCAGTGTTGATGCAGCCTCAGTTTGAGTACTGTGTGCAGTTCTGGGCCCCACAATTTAAGAAAGATGTTAATATCCTTGAATGCATCCAGAGTGTAACAAAGTTGGTGAAAGAGCGACTAAGCAATCTGCATTTGTCAATCTGTATTTGTCTAGTTTGGAGAAAGGGAAGCTGAGCAGCAACTTTATTGTTCTCTACAGCTTTATGAGGAGGGAAAGTGGAGAAGGAGGTGCTCATCTTTTCTTCCTGGTATCCAGTGATAATATGTGTGGGAATGGTTCAAAGTTGCACCAGGGGAGGTCTAGACTAGACATTAGGAAGCACTTCTTTACCAAAAGAGTGATCAAACACTGGGATAGGCTTGCTAGAGAGGTGGTTGACATCCCATGAATGTTGTTTAAGAGGTATTTGGACAATGCCCCTAATAACATGTTTTAACTTTTTGTTAGCCCTGAAGTGATCAGGCAGTTGGACTAGATGATCCTTTCCAGTATTCTATTCAGTATGCCAGATAAGCACACATTTGCTCTGTCAAGCTGATGAGTAGCTTGTCCCCCTCGGGTATGTTGACTCAACACATGACGACAACGTTCTGGTATCCCTCAAGCTAATATCACTGCTGACATCATTCAGTGCAGAGGTACCAGGCAAGAGCTACTAGCCTGGGTCCCAGAAGCCATACAGTGCTGTTAGCAGAAGGCTGTGTCATAACTGTAACAAGCTCATAACCCCTTCTTCACTTCTCACATCTCAGTCACACAGTATGGGCATGCTCCAAATTGAATATTATACAAACAAACAGGAATATATGCCTGCCAGTGCCACTGGGGCACCCATTTAATGTTGTTAAAACAAAAAAATGTTAACTTAATTTAATGACAATTTCTAAATCTAATAGATGTGTTTCTCCACTTGCAGCAGGCTTTGGCTACCTTGTGTCCTGAGGAAAGGTTAAGCATTAACTCTCCTGTTGTGACTGGAGGACTCCAATATTGGGATTTCATTAACAAGATTTATAGGAGCATTCAATGAATTCCATAGCAATGGTTGTTATCAGTCTGTAACCATAGAAGTATTTTCTATATTTTATCATTAAAGTCAAATATCTTCTCAAATTCCGAAGCTGAACTTAATGTTTGCAAAGTAAGAAGCCTGATTTAATGAGATTTCATGACTGTAATATTATAACACTAACTCTTTGTCCTGAACCCTACTAACAGAAATCAAATTAGTCTTAATTTCAAAATGTCAAATAAATTCTGGTGTTGGTGGTTTTTACACGGTTTAAAGAGTGCTTGTCTCAACAAGCCCAACAAATTTCCAGTGGCAAAATTTACAATTCCAAAGAGAAACATTCAGTTGAGTTAACCTAACTCCCTGCACGTAATACTGATCATGCAATCCATGGCACCCATTGCATTCTGCCATTGGGGTGCTCATGGAGGAGAAGTACAACACAGCATGAACTTGTCACCATGTGGCCCAAAACTGGTGCCATTAGTGAATGAAGCCTTGGCAGTGAGCCTGACACAGCTCCGTTAGAAAGCACCATTCCTTTGGTCGCCACTGTCACTGTATTTTGCCCTGACATATTTATTATCCTATTTTCAGATTACCGGGACCTAACACATACTTATCAAACCAAAGTTTCAGCACCTTCTACTTATTGCTTGAAGAATTTTATTCATACTTGGAAAGTATTTGTGAAGTCCTTCTGGAAAGCATTTAAAGAACTTGTAAATACATACGCATAAGTGTTTTCGATGGTCTTCATCTTTCATATGCTAAAATCAATGGAATTCATAAATATTTTCTGACACATCACAAACATTTCTAAGTTCTGCCTGTATTCTTGTGAGTAGAGCTGGGTAAACTTTTTTCATTAAAAAAAATGAGTTTATGTGTAAAATCCTGCAACTATAGGATACTAAAATCCTGTTTCCTACTAGCCATATCTACTGAGTGACACATAGCTGGGTACTAAGTTCTGATGCCTTAGAAAGAGGCTCTGAATTATTTACTATATCTTTCCTCTCCTCTTCCCTTAGGCTCTGTCACCATAGCAAAAATACTGAAAGCAGTGACAAGTACAATATCAATAAACATAATAATAATTGATTTCTGGGAGATGAAAAATCTGAAATTAGTGGCAATTTCCCCCACTTGAGCGTTGTCTGATTAATTTAATGTTCATCTTAGTCTTTCTAAGTCATGCTAATACTGCTTATCTGTTCAGCAAACCTTTGTGATGTGCCTATGGGCCAAGGCCCAAAATAAAGTGAAGTATTGCATAGTCCAGCATTTTTTAAACTGGAAGCAACTTCAACCAAAAGGAAAAAAAAAAAGGGGGGGTGTGTATGTGTGTGTGTTAATGGAGATGCTAAAAGTTTTGAGTTTACTCTAACTTTTTTCATTCAGCCATTTATTTCTGTAGAAAAAAATGCCAAAATCTGACAGGAGCAGTAGTACACAATGTTGTTCCACCTCATGTCTGCCACTCCTGTACTTGAAGAACTGTCTGAAAACAAAGAGCATGTGAGGAGTGATGGTGAAAGAATTAATTTAGACTGGAATATACACAAAGAAGTGATATCAGGGTGATAAAGGTGACTGAGAGCCTGGGAAACAAGTGCAGATTTAAAAGAGGTCAGCTTTATAATATCACTGAGTGAAGGTTGCGCAGTCCTGTAGTTGTCCACGAACTTCAGGAAGGAGGAAAAAAAAAGTATGTTAATGAACAATGTTGGCACAAAAAGAGAAAGAGAGAACTAGGAAAGACTGTGTTTCAGCAAAGAATCTCAGGAAAATTTCTACATGTCACAGCAGGAGTAGTAGGAGAGAAAAGACATGACCAGTTCCACTTCCATGAAACATGACACAATTGCCTGAGATAGTTGGGGATGGGGTGGCTGGGAAGCATCAGCGTCTGTGCAGGGGAACAACTCAACAGTTTTCCATTGTATAGTGCTTCCTGACAAGCTATACTGGATTTCACTGCTGTTGCTGTTGTATTCTGACCGAAATGTGAAAGATCTCAAACAGTACCACCATATTATAGTCAACCTTTGCAGTTGAAGTCCAAATACAGATTACAAAGGAAGCATCCTGTGAAATCAAGAAATCACTGCATAGCACAATGCTGAGACAGAGTTTTCTTAGCAGCCTATCAAAGCCATTAGTGATTCAGACACTACTAGAACAGTTCATTACTGAGAGAGACAGCATTCATACTGTTTAGGCAATGGCATCCTTTATCAGTCCTTAATAATACCTAAATTGAGCTCTCCTTAGTGGGCTTCCTCTCTTCAGAAAGTAGGAAGAAACCTTGCACTACAGGAACTGTAGTTAACTGCCTGATTCTTTGCACCCAGTGTGGTTTCAGAGAGGAAATAAAGAGCATTTAGAGTGACTGAATCACATCAGATCTTCCAGACATCCTCATTAAGCTGTTATAATTAGGGTTGTGTTGTTTTCTTCATTTTCTCTCAATAGTGTTAGCTGGCAAAGACTGATGCCTTTAGCCCTCTAATAAATTAATTATTAATGTAGGAGTTAATAATTCATGTTAATTGGTACTATGAGCTACTTTCCCCAACAAATGTGAGAAAAGGTCAAAACTTGTTAACAGCAGAGGTGAATTCTATTTTTAAGTTTTCTGTTCCATAATATATCTGCAAATTCAAGCTATAGTTTGTAAAAGTTAACTGTATTTCAAAAGACAACCATATACTGAGGGCAAAGGTTTGGACTCTTCACTTAGTTTCAAAGTACCATTTGCACTGTCTTTGTCACATTCACACAGACAATTTAGGATTGCCCACCTTGGATCAGCAGAGAGGATCTCATGTATTGGCAGGACAGCACAAGCCTGAGCAGGGAATGACCAACAAAAAAGTAGACTGAGAAGATGTCAATTACTGAAGCCTCAGGATGTTATTTTAATACCATCTGGTGAATGCATTACAGCACCGAGTATACGTGTTGCCTTTCCTGAAACAGAAGAACCTCTTCAATCAGCATCATAATCATGAGGTTTACCTTAGCAGAAGATCAAATAATTCTCTGTAATTATTCGTTGCTGCTCAGATAAGACAGATTCGCCACTCACTCATTGTATGAGGTGCAATGCTTTGATCACTGTCCTCTTAAATGCAACGCAATTTCATGTGAGTGCCTGTCCCAGCCCCATGCCGTTCATCTGGAACATTAGAGCTGGAATCTGCTTTTAATTTGATAGGATGTTTGAACAAGGCCATGTGCTGTCGCATGTGTTTAGCAACCAAACGTTTTCCCATGTAAAGAATGAATCCACAGTCTTTCTTCAACAACCAACAGGAAATAATGGTTTTTGTTTGTGTTTTGTTTATAAAACAGGGAATCAAAAAAGCAAAGTGAAGAAAGATATGTGTAGACTTTGGGAACAGATTAAAAGGAACCAACAAAAATATGCTTTTAATAAAAACAATCAGCTTTTCTTAATGGTTGTAATAATCTATTGTAAGTAACTTATATAACACAAGGCTTTCACTGTACTCATTAGAACTTGGCAACTCATTTTTCAGCGTTTAAACATGAGAATGAGATGGGACTTCATCCAACATCCACTGTCATCAGTGGGAGTTCTTCCACTGACTTCTGTGGGCACTGGATCCGGCCCCTGCTCAGCAGGACATTTTATTTCTGGGAAGAAAAAGCAATCTCTTTGGAAAGGTTTTCCTTTATGACATGGCCAATATAGCTATTTATTCTCTTCTCATTGTTTTGCAAAATGAAGCTGATGTTTTATAAAGAGAAGAAAGTACAGCTCAGGAAAAACAAGTATAGTTTTATAGTACTTCGCTCTATTAACAGGAAGTGTTAAAAATTCTGATGGAAAATATCTCACATCGTCTGACTTGTGTCAAGCTTTTCACTATAACGTATACTATTTCCACAATATAGCTGAAGTACAATTAGACATATTACCGGGAAAATAGCAACTACTTGTAGATATTTCACTGCTGCCATTGTAAATGTACAGATGTGGAGCCACTCTTGTGCATACTGATGCTGAGGAATCAAAGACTTTCTCGTGTCTTCCAGTGGCAACTGCAGAACTTGTACTGGCTTGAAAATGTGATTTGTGACTGCTGAGGTTTTGACTCAACAACAAGAATTCATCCTTGTATCTAGCAAATAATGGAGAGAATCTTTGTCACTAAGTACAATTAACAGTTAATCAGTGTGTGACTTGGGGAAGAAACTGAAGCAAAGTTCCTAGCAGTATGCCATTAAACCTTTGATTTACCACAGGAGTTGGTTTTCCTTACTCTGTTCTTGAGTCATCA
>VZTM01025959.1:5380-23375 GCA_013400555.1 Jacana jacana | reverse complement strand
GGCAACAGAATTAAACCCGGAATGAATATGAGTAAGGGTTGGGCTTTTTGTTTTGCTTTAGTTCTAAGAAACTGGAACTACACCATAAGCAAAGAGAGATTAGATGTTAGATTCCTACTGAAACTTCTTCCACTAGTTTGAAGACTGGCATTGCTCCAGACAGCACAGCTGATGAAGGCAGTTTCTATAGTATGGAGACTATAGAAATAAAAGCTTCTTTGAGACAATTCATCCTTAGGAGATAGCTTGTGTTTGAAAGGTACTTTTCTGATCTCACATAGCATATTGTCTCTGTGGAGCTAAGAAAGGCTGTCAGGGAAGAGCTCCTTTTCCAAAAGGCATGCTTGAGCCTGGCTTCTCAAGCAGATCTTTCTGTCATTCACAGACCCAGCCTTTCAAAGCTCTACAGCTTTTTATGAGAGCAGAAAGACAGCCAGTAATTCAGAGTTATCTTCAATGAAAATGGTTTTTCTTCCTTTTCTCCTGGGTACTTTTCTACTTTTATCATGAACGCTTTCTAATGGCAAGGTCAGCCTGTAACCATAGTGGAGGTGCTGGGGTTGTTAAATGCCCTAGAAGCCTGATGGCACTAAATAAATAAATATATTACCTTTGATTTGAAATCTCCCTATTGCTTCAGTCATGTCTGGTTGCAGCTTGCCCAGTGCAGTCTCTGCCCTCTCAGAAAAAACTGTGTTTATAGCAAGGCAATGGGGACTCATGGCCACTAGGTGATTTAAGCAGGGTGAAAATGAAGACTCATCTGCAACAGATGAAACTCAACATGTGAACAAAAAAACTTGTCCAGTCATTTAAACTGTAAAAACAAAATCCAGAGGGCAGGTGACAGCTCAAAAATCTGGGCCCAGTCTTCAACTAGAGTAAAACAGGATGGCATGACTAATTAGTAATGCTTATTCAAAGTCAGTAGTACTAGATGAGGAAAGTATTTGAAACACTCAACTGACTCCACACATAAATTATCTCTAGAATTGAACACCATGACAAATTCTGATTCTCTTATTCAGGTTTCAATAAAAGAAAACACTCATTCAAATAAATTCTTGCTTACATTTTATATGTTCCAGCAGGAATATTGGCTTATGGGAGGTTTAAATAAGGGCTCAATGAGAAGAAGAGGACTTAATAATTCTTGAAGTCAGGAAAGCTGGTTTCAGTGAGTGTTGTGCAGTAACAAAAAGAAAACAGAAAGGATTCCAAGCCTCAAAATTAAAGGCATATCTGATTGTACCCATAACTAAGGAGTTTGCAGCTCCACAAGTTTGAAACAAACATTTTACAAAAGCAGAAAGCATTGGCAGAATTTGTATCTCCCTCTAGAATTTCAAATACAATGATACAGCCATTAATTTTTTTCTGGATGAAGGAGCCTATCCATCTCTTAGAGATGAAAAGCAATCTGAGAGTGGCCTTGAGGTTCTCAACTGTCCTTGGATAAGGGGAAGAAAAACCCCTTCTCAATAACAGACTTCAATTTCCCTCATATACATCACCCATTTTCAAATGAAGTGGAAAGTGGCAAGGAAACTGTTTATCACCCTGAATCTTACATGCCTTGCTCTGATGAAACTTAAGGCCCTGTTTTAACATTTACAACACAGGAAGAAGAAACAAAGTTCTGCTTTTCTGTCATTTTCCTATGCCTTCTTCCCTGAAATGTGTTGTATGTAGCTGTCCCACCTCCTAATTCTAGGAATATAGTGATGGCAGTGCCAGATCGCAATACTGACATTCTCCTGTGGGCACACTGGGCCATTCTAAGTAAACTCAATTGTAAGTCATGATTACATTTAGAGTTGGGTTTAACTTCAGCTCTCCTGGCCTCATTCCAGCTAAGGCAATAAAGTTCTGCTTGCCAAACCCCCCCATGAAGTTTCAGAGCAAAATAAGCTCTCTCTCCTATATCCTTATACAGTTGTACCCTTTGAGTTAAACACCTTTCGCATTTTACCCTGAAGGTGACTGAACTCTAACCCTGTGAAAACAATCCCTGTGTTTACAGTTCATCAAGTCCTTCAGGATGCTTTGGGATTAAGGGCATTAAATGAATGCAAGATGAAATATTAAAAATGTATGCCACTTTATAGTAACAGTTGCCATTGCCATTGTTGTTGGTACCAGGGGACCCATTATGTTGGGAACCGTAACTGCAGAATAGAGATGGTTCTCCAGGTTGGATCCAGCTGGAAGAAATGGTCACATATCCAGCTGCTGCTTCCTGTAATGTGACAAGAGCATAAGCAACTTGTTGGTGTGCTAAAGGGAAGGTTACAACTGCCTCAGTGCCATGAATAGACATAGCCTGGTTCTTTCAGAAAAGTGTGCATAATCTAAACTAAAATACCAAACTCAGCAGGAAGGTGAAGGAAAGCTATCGCAAACCATTTCTCCTGCAGTTGGTAAGTCACTGGCTGCCACTTACAGGAAAAAAGACTGAATTTACAACGTATTCCACATATCACATCTTATAGTGCAGATTAGATCTCCTCCTGAAAAGGAGAGGGCCAAGGGTGTGTGTGTGAGATACGATCAAGGTTTACGAAGTCATGAAAGTGATAGATAAGCTAAATGCAGAACTGTTGATCAACAAATCTCAGTATTAGAAGGAGGGGCCATTGACTAATAGTAGATCATCTTAAAACAGATAGGGGAAAGTACTTGTCTACACAGCAGGTAGTGAGCTTCTGAAACTTAGTGGCACAGAAATCTGCAAGGGCAGACAGTCTTAGCGGGTTCAGATAAATCTGTGGATGACAGGTCCATAAATGGCCACTAAAGACAAAAAGCAGAAGTGTACCTTTAGCATCTTTAATCCAATAAGCATGAATTTGGGAGCAGTAAAAGGGAACCGGAAAGTAGGAAATGGCCAGGCTTGCACACTTGCCCTCCTGTCACTGTCAGGACCTGAACACTGGCCAGCTGGACCACAGGCCTTACAAAATAGAGCACTTCTTATGTACTTAAGGTTAGCATTTGACCAACATTGAAGGGCCCAAGGTATGCCCAAGGGCAGGACAAAGCCTCCAAATAACTCCAGCATGGTACAGGCTGTAGCGCTAGCATGCTTAACCCATTTTGCAAGGAAATTTGGAGAGAGTAACATGTAACTGCATAAAGTCCAAGGAAGCATAGTCCTTGCCTATTACTTCTCTCTGTGATGCAAAAAAAGCATAGCACTTATGGAAGATTATGTTATATGCTATCTTGCACATTCTTAAGGATCGATCTACATTAACTACAACGGTGCAGTATCAAGGAGCCATTCCTTCCTCCTAACCAATATATCTTATTGTCCCTAGAGTATTGTGTTCAGCATTTAAAGAGTGTAATTCAGGCTGCAGAAAGGGAGTTGTCATCCATGTATTTCTATTAGAAGACACTGTAAACCGTACGAGAATTGTCATAGAAATTAAAATAGACCAGTCATTTCCACTCTTTAGTCTACACATACTGGATTTGATTATCTATCACCAAAGAGGATTTTTAAAATAGGAACACTGTTATCTGTCAGTTCTTTTAGCTATTATGCAAAACCAGATCTGCTTATCCTGGGTATTCTGTACTTTATTTACATCTCTGTAAACCCAGAGGCTTTCCACTAATGTCCACTAATGTTTACATTGCAATTAAGATAAGAACCAGGATCAATAGATCTTCTGCACTCTCTCCTTTCACTCATTGTGGGGTTTTCATCCCCTTAAAAAGCCTGACATTTGCCCTGGCTTTAACCCACCAAGCTCAATCAAACCCCTGCATACAAGTATCTGTGCATATGTACTCACGCTAGCCTAGCACCGCAGTTTTCGCCTTCAATATCTGCTCCAGGGACGTTGTCTGTGTTCACGGACTCTGTCTCACTGGTGGGCATGCTCACTGTAAGAGTCAAAGGGAAGAAAAAGAAAGGGTTGGCCATTAGAACCTGGCACATCTGTTAACGAATCACATGAGTGAAGGAACTGGCTTAATGAAAAGACCCTCAGCTGCAGCTCCTGAGGATTAAGCAATTTGCTGAGCAAGTCTAGTGCCTCCCTGCACAGGCCAGGCTGGGCAGGTAGACTTCAGGAACATACACAGGTTACTTAAATGCTAAAGAAAAGGGAAGAAGCAGCTGCTCTCTTTCTTTCAGAGTCAGTTCCTGGAAATCTTGTGAGTGAGAACCATTGAAAGTTAGAGAACCCAGCAAAGCCAACAAAGAAGTTTTGCATGATTTAATGGAACAATTAAAAAAATACCCCACTACTTGCCCCAGCCCAGCAATCCCACTGCCCTCCCCGCTCTCTTGTGCAATGAGTAGCAATGCAAATTAAAAGACTGAAAAATGGCTTCTGTTAGCCTGATAGCAAGTATCCCACAGACAATACTGATGGCTGATCTGTCATGTACTAACCACTAACATGTTTCAACCTTTCACTTGTAAACCGGACCTATAGGGATAAGAAGGGAATTCAGACTCTGATCCATTCATATACTACTGAAAAAGGAGCTAATGAATATGGACTATGTGAAGATTTTATGTTGACACCTGTCAACTAAGAACAACTGAACAGAACCTCTTAGGCTTTTATAGAAGTATCATGAACAAACATCAAATGAAAGCAACCTTAGGCATGAACTCTGGATTCAAGGTCCTGTCACATCTTCTGTTATCAAACCTCAATATTTTATTTGCTTCTACAGATCATGAGAAAAATAAATTACAATTTGCATTCCCCAGTTGTTCACAGTTCCTATGTGAGCTCTAATAACTCCTTAATATATAATCATTTGACATGCTAGGACAATAGGCAGGATCCAATATGTGTCCTCTTCCCTTCTCCCCTCTTTTCAAATGCACAAAATAAATGAAAAAGTGGTACTTAAAACTAAACGGTGAAGGTGTTAAACAGATCTCTCAGATGCCTGATACAACTTTGCAACGTGACCTGTATGGTTACGTATCTCATACAAGACTTGAGAGCATGCACTATTAGCTGTTGAAGAGGCTTCTAACAGCCTGTAAGAATATGCTACTCAGTACTAAGAACATATTTATTTGTGGGTCCTTGGCACAAAAGGAAGCAATGTAGAGTAAATAGGTTCCGCATTTCAATTGTGCACGTTTAACAGGCTATGAGGCAAGGTCTTTCAGAGGCTAGAAAGATATCAGAAGGTACCATCTACTATGGTAGAATTGTTCCTCAAAATGAACCATCTTTCCTTCATGCCATCCCAACAATTCATGTGCCTACACCATATGTCTTCGAAAGCCTACAGTTTTTGTGCTGTGTTCTCAGGACTATATGAAATAATAGACTCTCTAGCAGTCCTGACATAACTATGAAATACTGTACCCTAATGATGCCTGTGCTTTACAAAGACTAGATGTTTTAATAATCTTGTCTGTTGGGAAAGACAAACTAAGGAATCAACTGAATTGATTCATGTGAAGCAGTCAAGTAAACTGTAAGAGAAAGCAACATCCATAATTAAAATTTTCTGTCCAGACTAAGGCCTTCAGAAAAAACCAAAACACAAGTCATCTTCGAAGATGAGGTAAAGCACTTTCAAGACACACTTGAGCAAATGGAAAACAATTCTGAAGACATTAGCAAGAGATTGATTTGCAGAGAAGCTTATTATCTCGAGTGCATGAAGAGGACACTGCACAAGCAATAGAAAAAGCAAGCACGCACATGCAGAACTATATAAAAGTGTATTATACGTCAGTGTACATAGAGATATATAGACACATACACACAGATACAAGCAGTGTGGACACAAGAGTGCAGTGGAACATTACCATGGGTTTCTGTGGAGTGACTAAACCAAGCAAACTTTCCTTTCTTCTTATCAGGCAAGCCAGCTGGAGTGCTTCCTTTCACAGACAAGATGGTCAGTGTCAAGTACCAGGAACAAGACATCAATAGAGAACATGCAGCCAGTGACAGGCAAAAGAAAAAAACAAGGAACTCAGCTTACACATGACATCCACTTCTCTCTGAAAACTTCATCATGTGAATTAAAAGTACAAAATTAAAAACAAAGGAAGTATGAAATATTGTAACAAATCATCAGAGGATAATTCTTCCTTGCTTTTTGCTCTTTCTTGTATCTGGCTTCTGAGAACATGAAGTTCTTGAATTTAAGTGAAGAGGCGTGAAATCCTTTTTCCAGTGATATCAGTGGCAAAACTCATCTTGTTTGACTGTCTGACCTGTAAAAATTGATGAGACTAGGGCAATCACAATTTCTCTCCAGGTTGTCTTCTGACCCTAGGGTTGGAATCTGAACCAGCCAATTTTTGAATGAAATTCCTTGGCTTTCTTCCTAAACTGCTTCAGTAGCTAGAAACTCTTTCAAATCTATCAGAGCTGCTAAAGGAAAGTTGTTGGGGTAATCACACTTCTCTGTCTTTCTCCATCTCTAGAGATTAAGAACCTTCACTAAGCACTCAGGCGCACACCGCCTTACCCAAACTAGGATACCTCCAGAGTATGTCTCATGATTTACATTTGAGTTTACATCTGTCACTTGCCCTCTGATGTCCTCCTGCCACACAGCTTTTCATGGCATTAATGTTGACTCTCTGCCTATTATGCAAAAAGCTCTCCAGCCCACACAAATCAAATGTGCATGGACAGAGAAGTCTTAGAGTGTACTTCATACTTCTCTAACTGTATTGCTGCAGAAAGCCAACCTAAAGTGAGGGATGCATGTGCAGTGGCACACAGGCTGTAGAGACTCCTGGGGCTCAGACTAGCACTAGTGGCACTAGTTTACAACCATTCGTTACACTGCCCTGCTGGAAAATGTTAAATTGCTCCTTGTTCTGGGTGTAAGCATCAAGTATAAGAGGAATGATGGCCTGGAAGTTAAAGGTCAGGACACACAGGAGATTAGGACTATATTCCTCAATGTGGCATGCTCTCAACAGGGCAATCTCTTGTTTTACCTGGCACCTCACATCACCTTCACTATCAGGGCATAATCACATGTGCAGATGCTGTGAGGTTCATTCAGGCCAGTTAACAAATCCTGAAAACAGAAGATGCCGCAGGAGAGGTGTGTATAAACTGAGGCTGAACATGAGAGGAAGTAAATCAAATACTGCCCAGATGGCTTTCTTATCTAACTCAGTTCTTAGAGACACAGACCCTTGTGCCCACATCCCGGCTCCAGTCTAGAAACAAGGCAGGCATCTTTTTGCAGTCCGGGTAATCAATTACTGGAACCATGTACCAAGAATGCTGGTGGTAAACCCACCACAGGAACGTTTTAATTAGGAAGAGATGGTGTTTTTTTCTAAATGGTGGGCTCTAGTCTAAACCAGAGTTACATTTAGGACCATGGTATACAGAATATGCCATCTTACTGGCCACTTCCTCCTTGTAATATTGGGAGCTGAAACAAAAGCGAAAAAGAGGCAAATGCAGATTTCCTCCCACCTGGGCACAGAGTGATTTAGCAGTGGAAAACTTGGTGCTTCGCTCCCTGTTCCACATGTGTTCAGTGACTTAGGCACTCTTACATTAGTGGTTTTTTGTCAACTTCCAGAAATCCACTGCTTGTAACCAAGTCAGAGATCCCCAGGGAATTGGTTCTGCAAGCCTTGAAAGGTACATTGTTTCTCTGTGGGGCCCCCACCACCCTACATCCTGGCCTTCAAGTAGAGCATTAAACCTTCCATCTAGCACACACTCCATCAGGTGGTTTGCCTTTGCTGGACTATGCCAGGAGCAGCAGTGCAGCTAGCAGGGCAATGGGTACACAGAGAGGGTGGCTCGCTTCAACCAAACCAGTAATAGTGAGCCACCATCAACAACACAAGGACAGGTCCCATGGAACATATTACATATTTCACAGAATTATTAAACGGTTTGGGTTGGAAAGGACCCATAAAGATCATCTAGTCCACCTCCCCTGCCACAGGCAGAGATGTCTGTCACTGCATCAGGTTGCTCAAAGCTCTGTCCAACATGGCCTTGAACACTTCCAGTGATGGAGCATCCACAAGTTCTCAGGGCAACCTGCTCCAGTGTATCTCTTCCTGAAGCAAATCATGGTGGCTTTTCTTACATGGCATGTTTTTTTTTTTTTAGGTTTATCAACACATCTGTAATTCCCTCTGGCTGATGAAATCTCTTTTTAGTTACATATTCTCTAGGTAGTATTTCTTTTTAAAGGGAAGTGAATCGGCTTTTAAAAGGCATGCAAGGACCTCGTAAAGACCAGCAGTTTCATACTCTCTCTGCAGTTGCTTTTGAAGCCTTTGCACTTCTTATATCTCACCACACCGTGGCTCATCTCTGAATGTAGTCTGTTTCACCTGGACTACCTAAACTCCAACTTTGCATTACTTGCACAGCATCCCTGAAGCAACTGAAGCAACAACAAATGCTATGTAGCAGCTTCCCTAAAAATAAATCTGAGAAATCCTTCCTGTTTTGTTAATTCTATCTCTGAGACCCAGCAAACAGAAATAAGGACAGAGGCTGCAGTCCATGACTGACTTGTGAGTCAGATGTGTGAGACCCTTTGAGAACCTCTGTTCCATGTCACTGGCATCAAGCATGGATACCAGCTCTACTCCTGCACTAACATATGTCCCTCCTCCAATGAAACGCCCCATGGAAATGCAATGAATTATTAGATGGCAGGTTGCCAGAAGACAGCCAACCACTGAAGTAGAAAGCTGGCACAAGCAAATACACTCCTGTGTAGCCCTGAGATAATTTTTCCTTTACACACTTGGAGAATAATATTGGCTCCCAGTTCAGAAACATCCTCACCGCTCTTGAATCTTGCATTTATGACATGTTTATCACCTCAGCAGTGGAAGTAATTCTAATATTCACATTCATGTCCATATATTATGTAATGTTGCCACAGTTGTTGCTGAATGTCACTTTAATACTGTGACAATTTAAGGCCCAGAAAAGGTCATGCCTGGGCAAAAGGTACCCAATTCCACAAACACAGGCTAAGCATAATTTTTTCACAGATTTTAATGGGACACATTATTACATAACTTTGTAGATCTGGGTATTAGTTTTAGAACTGCCTACGTCAGAGGCTACTCACATTGCCCGACTTCACATCTCTGATTTAGCTGAGTTAGGCTACTAAAGGCAGATAGGTTTTTATCACAGGTTTTCTGAACGCCATACTGATGTCTCCCCCAGCTGTACAGACCAGCTGGGCATTTGCCTTATGTCCTCGGGCTAGGTACCGGACTTGAAACAGTGTGACCACCAACAGTATTTCCACTCATAGTGTCTGTTCAGACTAAGACAAGCAACACTACATTTTACTGTGTTTTCTAATATGCTCAATTAGATTCCAATTTCTCCAACACTCCAACTTCCATTGGCATTGAATTAGTTTGCGAAATATGGATCTAAACCACCCCTTTTGCCCATGATGGCAATTTGAGGTCAGAAGGACCTGATGACATGCCACCACCATTTCACTTTATTGTGTCACCTTGGCCACATGACCAAGCCCTTCAATGTATCTGTTCAGGTGTTCTAAAAGGGAGATTACAATTCTGGACTCTCCTTGCAAATCCCTCCGAGATCTCTAGATGAAACACATTACAATAAATGCTAAGTGCTATAGTTATTACTGATGTTAATGTCTCCCAAGCTGGACACTGCAGAACTATAAAGCAAATCTGAAGAGCAAAGAAGTCCCATGAATTCTCCAGCTGGGATTTAAGATTTCTTTTTCCATCAAGAAGAACAAGAATAAATTGCAATATCCAGGCTGCTTCCTTCAACAAAATGTGCATCGAGTGAATGACTTTGTCTCCAGTAAAAACCCTGCTTCCCGTGGTGCCTCTCATGCCCATCATTTCATGAATGAGTCTATGGGCAGCTGTCAGAATATCAATTGACTCATATTTTTTTTTTTGGTGGAGAGCTCTCATTTTAATTAATACATGAATATTGCCTAGCTTTCCTCTTCTTACTGCCTGTTTTGGAAATGATGCACTCATTCATCTTATTCATTAATTTAAATAAGATACAGCTTTCATTCTGTTACATGCACACAGTGTCTTGGGAACAATCAATGAGTATGTTCTTAAATGCAAGCAGCATGCAGAAAGTAAACTGCAGAGGTAAATGATTAATTTTCTCTAGATATCCTGATTTTGTCAGGAAAATATACCAGATATGACTGGGGAACTCTGAGTTTTCTGTTCTGAAAAGGAGTTCTGCAATAGGAAAGCTTCTAAAGGAGAAGAGGAAAAAACCTTGACCTATATGTAAGATCTTGGTGGTTACATATCTCCCAAAGTTAGGCAGAATGCACCAATAAAACTAGCACAGCAAAAAAAGAGTCCAGAAAAAATGTGAAAATGCTTAGCAAGGGCTCAGAGGCCACCGTTCATACAGAGAATATTACACACCCAACATTGCATATAATATATGTATCATATACAATTTGCATAACCTAATTTTGGGTTAGGTACAAATGATTGCAGTTGCAAGGAGAGAGGTTGATTCACATTTTCACTCAAGGTCAACCACAGAATCTAGGAGAGCAATAAAGAGCCATAAAGTGATTACCGTTTGTATCCACTTCAGTCGAACAGAAAAAGGCTTTTGGTAAAAAGATCTTTGCACCAGTGAACCAGCAGCAAAGATGTTGCAGCTAGTATGTAGTGACAAGGCTTGTCATTACAGTGAAACCAGGCTGGGCACCGGACTGCATCAGAGAAGACTGATGCAGCGTAGCACAGTTTACTGAATGGAGCAGTAGAAAGTAGGAATGTTGCCAGTACTAAGATGGAGCATCTTATGGTCAAGCCTTTCACTCATAGATAAATTACATCCTTTACAATATAAATTGTAACGTTCATTTTTTATATAAAAAGATGTCCTCCCCTTCTGGATCATCACCATATTCACATACACATCCTATGATGTTGAGAAGACATAGCCTTGGGTTGCAGGAATTTACACCATACACCAAGAGGAGTAGCAGAGGCAGTGATACGGATCAGCCGAGCAGGCGCGTGATTAACAGATCTGTCATCACCACATGCAGGTTACTGAGCACCTACGAATGCATTACCTTGTTACTAATTAATCTTCCTAGGCCCTACTTTAGTGTAACAAACTCCACAGCTACTTTAACCAGCTGTCATTTTTCTTTTCATAGCAATAATGACAAATAATACCCAGCGTTCCACAAATATTTGTTCATTTCAGCCTGTGAGCAGATTGCACAGAGGACCACATAACAGGCACAGCTGAACTCCTGGCCCTGCCAAGGGATGGCCTTTGCAAAGCTCACACATTTACTGTTCTGTATTTGAAAGGAAGAACTTAAAATCCTCTTCACACTTCCCTGCCTGAAGGGCAAAGGTATTCTTTGCATAACCTGTGGTATCTCAAATGTCTTGTAAACACAAGATGTCAAACTCGCCCAAAAGCAGACTGGGTGTATGGCTCTCTGCTAAAAAGGGTGAACCCAGCAGTCTCCCTGGGTTACTGGTTTTACCGCTGAGCAAACATCTAAGTCTGTGATAGGAGTCCATTCACTGCAGAGTAGCTGCCTGCAAGTGCAATGGAAGTAACTCTCTTAATCCCTGTGGCTGAAGAAGGACAGATGGGCTGGGTCACAGGGCGACAGAGCTGCTACCAGAATAGATCTTGAAAGATGTCTCTCACCTGAATCTAGATCTTCCTATGACATCCTAAACTGGTTTTCTTGCCTGATAAATGACTTGGATTGTTTGCCTCACTAGGAGCAACAACTATTGTGCCAAAGTGCAAGGCATTTACTCGCCAGCAAATGGTTTATAGCATAAGTTTCTGGTGTCAGTCTAATGGTTTTCAGCAACGTCTCCAGTTCCCCACAGAATTCTGAAGCAATTCATTAAAAAGTAAAAAAAAAAGGAAAAGAAGAGAAGAAAGAAAAAGCAAAACATTGAGGATCTATGACTTTCAACAATATCTTATGATGGTGACCAAATCACAACAACACATTCTGAATGGTTCTGTAAGATTTCTCTCTTGTTCTTTATGAGTTTTAGTAGAGGAAGTTTGGACAAGAAGCAGTGCCATCAAATGAGCCTGGATCTGCCCCACAAAATAATACGTGGACACAGCAAGCAGAAGCATCTCACTTGAAAACCAGAAGGATTCTATTATTGCAGGCTGGTCTGGCAGGCGCCTTAGAAATAGAGGCATGAGAGCTGCAAACACTGTAGATAATGTGTTGGGAAGTGATACAAACATTGATCAAGAACAAAATAACTAACCACAAAGAAAGTGCCCTCAAGACAGTATAATGAACAACTAAAAGAAAAAATCCTTCCTGCTTTGATTGCTTTTTGTCCCTCTAATAATCTTGACATTATTCATATTTTGCTCACTAGCATTGTTATTAATGAAAACAAACAGTACATAAGCTTTGAGCACAAAGTGGTTTTAAAGCAGGCCCCACATTTCCTGAAATTCCTGTGCATGGGGGAACTTCTGCATCTGCCTGCCCATACACCTGGGTGGTGAATCAGTAACTTTGATGAGGATCCCTACTTCAGCAAAAGCATCTTTGTTCTTTCAGTTCACAGGCCTGTGGATCTGTCTTCCCTGCAGAGTCCAGGAGAAGCAAAATATTACAGAAGCTAGCTCCAACTTGATCTGCTTAGGTCATCGGAAACTCTCTGGGGAGTGCAGCTTGCCACCTACATTGCTAAGCTTCAAAGTGACTGAGATGCAGCTCCAGCTGTTTTGTGACATTCTGGCATGTCACAAGCCATTTCAAGGAGGGTGACACCTGAAAACTCGGTGAGTGGCCTACAGTTTGTGAGCTAGAGCACATAACAGGATGTGTCAGGAGAGCAGGGACTGTTTGGATGGTGCAGTGGGTAAGGAGTCATGTCCTGGTAATTCACAATGGAAATCTTTCCCGGAGGGAGCTTGCACAACCCTGCAGCCAACCTTAGGCAGAAATTGTGCCAATAAGAAGCTAGGTCTGTCTGAGGACTACATCTGGTATAGAAGAAGGAAACTATTCTCCTGGAGGCTTGGCCTTTCTTAGTTNAAAAAAAAGGAAAAGTGAATATGAGGGAGAAATTGGGCTGTATTATTTCAAAAGACAGGCAGGGCAGAGGCTGGGCCACGGGTGAAGGGGCTCTGGGAAAGAACAAGCGACTGAATAGTTTCATCTGAAATACCACTCCACAAGCTGGAAGAGCAGTGTTCCTGCATCTGTGAAGACTTAGCTGAGGAGTGACTTGCTAAAAATACTGAAGCATTAATATTATCAAGAAAAGACAGCAGCAGAGCCCTGTCCCTCTGAGCAGTCCCACTGCACAGGCAGTTCCTGACAGGATTAATTCTCAGCAAGTGCAGACATTTTCTAATAGCAGCATTCATGTGGGATGTATGAGAAGGCTTCTGGATGATGCCTTCCTTGATGTAAACAATCAAGCAATTCGGTTCACTGATTGACAGGTACAGCAACACACACATCAGATTTAAGTCACTCTGGAGCCAGGGCTGTGTGAAAGTGCTGGACCCCTGTAGCTGCATTCATGGATCACAGCGAACAGATTTTATTTAGCTTCACGATCTGAAATGGAAATCACCTCTCCTTTTCTGAAATGTGCATAAAATTCTGTTTTGAAACCCTAGTCTGTTACATTTCTTCTGTGCCTAGTAAATAAAATGCTTGTGATTTTGTGTGCTGCTCCTGCCTGTGGTATTCTTTCAGACACTTTTGCTAACATAATGACTAGTCTGATACTAGACACTATTATCACAATATCACATGAGTCAGAAGCATGAGACGTGCTAGCTGGGCAGGCTGCGTGTTACTGTGCAGCCAGGAGAAAAGCAAAGAATTGAAGTTAAAGAGTTCTGCCCTTAAAGTCAGCTTGTCAAACCTGTAATTAAAGCTTTCGCACCTCTTGAGTAGGGCATTGAGAATAGGTCAATTACCCTGAGCCAAAGAAACAGGCATTTTATAGTGGCCTTGATATAATAGATTCCTAGTTTGCAAATACTTCTAGCATGCAGGAGAGTGAGGGACTGATAACAACAGCTTGAGCTAAGCTTAGTGTGGGCAGGTGTTATGCAAGCTTCCCTCACACAGCTGTGTTAAAGCAAGTCATTCGTGACCTGGCATAGCCCTGTTATTCTGCTCGTGGATCTTCAAACAGCTAGATAATACACTTATATCTTCATCTGCACATCTGTGAGGATCCACGCAGTGCTGCCACTGCATCCTTGTTCTGATGTTTAAACCTTCTGCTACTTCAGCCTACAGGTTTGAATCAGTTGGTAACATCCTGATCTTCAGTGTCTGCAGTGTTGCCTATCCTTAGGTCCACTATAGAACCTCTATAGTTTGCACTTCAAGGGATGTGTCTGGCTGCAGCCCTTCCTCAAGTGGAGGAGGAGAAGTGAGATGCATTATGCTGTGGTTTGTGAACTTTGTGAATGGAAATGAGGATGTGAGCAGCACTGAAAACACTCATGGCCCCTAAAGTGGAATTTGAATTTAGGCCTCAAGATCTGAAAGGCCAGTTCTCTAACCTGTCGATTTATCTCTACAATCCTGCTAACTGAAGAGCTGCTGTAATCAGCAGGCAGACTCAGTGCCACAGCTATTTTCAGTTCGGTTCCCTAGTTAGAAACATTTTCCTTCCCCCACCACCTCTCCAGGCTTGATGTTGTTTATGAGATAACCAGGATAGAGAGACCTGCTTTTCTTCCCAGGAGCAAACACAACCAGAGATTTTGATCCTATTAACAGACTGTACTGGATTGGATGGGAAGTTTCTAACCCAATAAGCAGAAGTGAGTGGGTGCAGACCAAGAGCGTGACTGCTGCTCCATCAGAGCCGTGCCTGTGCTGGGGTCGTGCTGCAAGCTTCCCAGGCTTCCCATCAAAGTGCTGAGAAGGGCTGGGTGCCATTCACAACTGTCAGCTCTTCTCAGCTGTGCCAGCACTGGCTATCAATTCGGTAATATACATATTAATTCAGCTGTATAATGTCGCCCAGACTGCTTGCCTCTGAGCTCTGCTGCAGGAACATCCCAGCGTCACAGACCTCCCGTCAGCTACAGCTCATCGTGCTGCTCCGCTGCACTGACAGCAGGGTCAGCTTTCTAACCTCACTTGCATTTAAAACAAAATTTGCCTTCCCGTGTGCTTGCTTGGGAATCCATTTAAGAAAGCAATGGACTACTCGAGCTACCTCGCTGTCGGGGACAGGGAAGGTGGAGGATGTGACAGTTTCCAAAGGATAGCTCTGTTAATCTACCTCCTGTCTCCCTCAGCAAGTCCTGGTTTCTTGGAGGCTTCCCAGTTTGACACCATCCCACAAAGAGCTCTTGGTCTGGGCCAAGGAATGCAAGGTCTGGACCCCAGTATTTATCTTCCTGCACATGGAATCTTCAATTTCTAATATAAAATGCATAAGGGAGAAAAAAGAGATAGGTAGATAGGCCATGATGAATACACACTTAGACCAAGGGGAAAAAAACCCCACCTCATATCAAACCAATTTCTGTTACAGCCAGTCTTATCATATTCTTCTATCTACCAAGAACACTTTTAAGAGATTCAGTTTACAAGATCTATATTGGAGGTTCTTGCTGTACTACATTTTCCCTGCATGTCTTTGGACTAACCACACTCAGTTGCCTCTTCTGAGGCATTGGATGGCATTTTTGACATCCCACCTGGGATATACCCTTCCAAATATGGCACCATAAGAGCACAAGCCCTAGCTGCTATATTTTATCTGTCAGTCCACAATGAAGGCCTTGAGTACCATGAACTGTGTAAATTGGCATCAGATGAATGTGTTTAGGCAGCTGAATCCCATCTATATTGGCTTTGGTTTCCTGTACAAAAGGAAGTGCATGCTCATACTTTTAATTTGAGTAAATACAGTGCCAGGCACACTGTGCCATTGATCTCAGCTAGCATCACTGTAATACAGCTAATTCATACCCCCAACAGCTGCTTTAACTCCAAGCACATGTTCCATGTCCCACAGCTACCATTACTGAACACCACAACCTTTTTCCTGACAGTTCTTCATATCACATTAAAAAATACATGGGGTTTCAGCTGCTATCCGTCCTGCTCACCAATGCTTTCTTCTCAATGAAGATGCTCTAAGAGCAGCAACTGCTGAATACTCCACATTTTTTAAAACCACTTTGTAAATGCTCTTAGAAAGATCTAAGAGCACACATTAGGCATCTGAAAAAATGGCCTTGCTGTATAAATAACCAGCTTGGAGGTTTGTGGCACTTCTTTCTAAAATTTTCTGTGGTACTGACTGCCTTCTGTGCCTCTCTAACCATGGGAAATAGAGCATGTCCAATTTGTCAGAAGGTACGGCCAATGGCACTTTTCTCACAGACCGGTTTCTCTAATGTCCTTTCTTGACAAGTGGAATCACAATGTTAGTGGATAAATCTTGATAATTTCTAAAAGTATTTCCCAACAAGGCAGATGGAGATTAATTTATTTGGACAACAGTGTCTTCCCTAGCTAAATAAACAACGGATTCTTTCTAAAGCCTCACCTTAAATGATATTTCTCTGTAACATATAAGTACTATACAAGGATTCCTACATCAACATAAGTCTCTCTTCCAGCAGGAAAAACAGAGGTGTTATCTCACCAGATAGTCTTTGCTAGGGAAATAGATTTTATAGTAGATAAATGTAATGCCTTATCAACATTAATGTCAGCCTTTATATGCTGTGGCTGGTCACATATCACTGCTCTAGCAGTTCTCAGTGTAATGTTCTTCCCGCTCCAGGTTACAAGAGTCGGGGAAGGGAGAAGCTGTAGAAAACTGTAAGCTGACAACATAAGATGTTGATCCTCAGTTGCAAGAGACCAAAAGTGCAAGTAGATCATCACAAAATGTTTTCAGTTAGAGGATCTTACAGGAAGAGGTTTTTTTCCTAGGCATGAATTAGACATGAACAATCTGGGTGCTTACCTAATTTATGTAGCTTTTCACGCCTGCAAGGGAGTAAGAGGAAAATTTGAGCCTGCAAGCAGAAGTTAGTATGGTTTTGGAGTTTGCTCCCTACACTGCTCTTCCTTTTTCCATGCAACAGCGGCATCAATGACACAGAGATTTGGTAGATGCTCATTGCAGGGTCAGTTAATCATCTCCGAGCTGTCACTATCCACCAGCACTCACTCAAGAAGCTGGCTGCTGGTGTCAGACACATGCCTGAATTCAGCCCACCTTCCCCAAGCTGAAGAGTTACGCTGCTCTACTTTCTAGACATACTCTTCCCACTTCACCAAGCACCACCAGGCCTTCTGACACATGTTGGAACAAACTACAAAATTATAAATTGTAACATTGGCCATAACTTTGTCCTGAGGCTGCCTGAACACCAGCAGCTCTTTCTTCTTTTGCTCTCCATTCAAACAAAGGAAACTAATTTTTTTCTCTATACTGTATTTTAACATAAATCACAGGCTTGAGCCTAGTTCTACAACTCGTGTGGTTAGATGGGATTTACCTACTCCCAGAAGTAGCTATCAGCAAAGAAGGAAGAGGAAGAATGTTTTCAAATGGTTGCTTGCTTTCTGGTTTATGATCAAAGCTTCCTTTCAGCCAGAAAGAAAAACTGCAAAGTTTTAAAATCTACAGAACAATGAACCTAAATGCTGCTTTTTGATTGGTTGTTAAATTATATTACTAATAAACCCCAAACCTGTTGATTAACTTACACATAGTGAACCATCCATACATTCAGGAGAACAAGAAAATTGTATCTACTAAAGTCATTAAGATGATTATAGCGAATCCCTAGAGAAAGAAAATAGTTTGATACCACTCTGATCAAACTTGTAAATGTCTTACATGATGGAATCCAAGGTCAAAATTCTGGTCTAGAGGGCAGAACAATGGTGCAAGAGGCTCGGTCACTGTCCCTCAGAGGGTGGGTGACCTTGAGAATATCATTTAGCCTTTCTGTGCCTTTTTCTT
>VZTM01025958.1:41502-51933 GCA_013400555.1 Jacana jacana | reverse complement strand
ATGAAAAATATTAGTGTTATTTCAAATGTTCCCAGATGTGTGTTAAAAGGAAAAAAAACATTTTTGTCATTTTCTTCTCAAACACCATTTAGAAAGTATTTTTGCTAGGACAGGAAAACAATCAAACTCGAAGCAATGTTTGGGAAAGCAACCAAGAAAAATCCTAGAGTTCAGAAAAAACTTCTTTTGCACCAGTGTGACAGAAAATAGGGGCTGTTTTTTTTCTTGGTTTCAAATAGTCTTAAACAAAAAGCTTAGCCTGACATCAGTAACGGTTTTTGCTGAAAATGGATTGCATTATCAGGTCCCAAAGCTTTTATTTCACCTGGTGATCCATCACGGCTTTCAGCAAAATGTTTTAGCTGGAGCCCAAAGAGTAATCTGTTTGGTGAGTTTTAAACGTACATAGATGTGGGTGAAGTTTATCAAACATTGCTAAGGCAACTCGAAAGATATCTGATAGCAACAGTCAGCTTCTCTTCAGACCTAGGTAATAAGTAGAATGGAATGAATTTTCATTAGAGATAATATGGTTGTTAAGAATAAGTCGGCGATAAAAACTAGCTATAATCAGTTCTTGGAACCACACCAGGCGGGTCTGGGAGAGCTGACTTTCAGCCTACTGCAGAAAGCAATCAACACTCAATTAGTCAAGTGTTTTGATTAGTTGATTAAGAAACATCCAGGTGCTGAATATGTATAAGGTTCCTAAATCAACATCCTCAGAGAGGTGGATGAATTTTTTCATGAAATCACTTGTCCAGCAAGTTTGAATGGTTTCACAATTAATGAATATTCATTCATACAGGCGTTCATAAATTAAATTTCCAGTTCTGTTCTCGGTCCTTAAGAAGGAGGTGGCTGTTGATGACCACCCAGTCAGTCTCTGGTAACAAACACCATGTGTTTTGTTATTTGGTAATTTTTTCCTTTCTTGTCTCCAACAAGTTCCAATACAATCATTTTAATCTGTGAGGTTTTTACAGTCTCTTTTTTACTAAAGCTGTGCCTAAACAGGCATTCAGATTTAGGAAAAGGTGATGGATTTTATCCATGATATTGTTTCCATCACTGCTTGTGTTTTTCTTTAAAATCAAAGGCATGCTGAAATTTCTGTCATAGCTTTTGCCTTCTAGGTGATTTGTGTAGTTTATCACCAGCTTGGGGGTGTCATAGCTCTTCCTGAAAATGTAGTTTAAGGGAAGGCTATCTACCCAGCTCTGCATTTTGGGTTACAAACACCAAGAGCATTCAGATACTTGGGTCTAACCACATTCAGCCCCGATGTGGATGAACTGGGCTGCATGGCTGCTGCATTTTTGGGGGTATTGCCCCTACATTTACCTTTCCTTCTTCCCATCTTCCCTGCTTCTCCTTCGCCCGAAATATTTGCACTCACAACACAAGCAGCTAACCGTCCTGAAATCTCCTGACATCAGGAAACATGTTGCAATCCAGCCTGAGCTCTAAGAAGCCTAATTGTCAAGCTTTTTGAAAAAAGTTGACCTTGAGGATTATTTGTCTAGTATTGAATGAAAGAGCTGTCTGGTCCTTAGAAAAGCACTTCATTGCGGTGCACTTTCTTCATCTATAAAATGGGATTAATTATATCTTCCGTATAGCAGAGTCAGAAGGGTTTTGATGTGTTCTACGGCACTTCAAAAATATAACTACTCCCTAAATGTAAGCTCTGTTACTATGTCACGGTAAGCCCCTGCTTCTGCTTCCATCACACAGACTCTAACTGTATCTCAATGAATTAAACCTTCTGGTCCTCCTTTTAGTCATCTAATCTGGCTGGGGCTTTATACTACTGCAATCAATCACTGGGGCTTGAGGGGATAACAATATATAAGATTACAGAGCGGGCATCATCAAATTTTAAGACAGATTAATTTCAAATGATAAAATCTGATGCTAGCGGCAGGTTTTGGATAAGACCCTGATAGAGCTGTCTGGGACTTTTAAAAAGTGTATTAACAAGGGAAATATTAAAATCCTAGTAAAAGGAAATTGAAATACTATAACATTATATTTTGTATAAACAAATCTTACACCGGGAGTAGTTGAAGTTAATTCAGAAACAGCAGGGGAACTCCTGCTGTTCAATACCGCAGCTAGGCGTGTCTGACGTCACAGCAAACACCTTTTCTTTTGGGTGCATTTATGAGAATGTTAGTGAAGTTTCCATTTTTAGTTGCAAATTTTCATTATGATTATTAGTTTCCATGAAATTATTAGGATTCTGTTGGTTCCTATTTTCATGTCTTCTTCATTAAACTTTTGAACACCTCTACCACACTTGTCAAGCGCAACTGCCCTTTGTACGCCCAAGTGACAAGCTGACAAAAGAGCTACATGATGATTTAAGCCCTGACTGCAATGCAGGAAAACCCCAGAGGAGGGGGAAAAAGCAAACCCATGTTAGCAATTGGAATAGGTACAAGTCCAGTGAGATTCCATAGATTTTTAGATTTGCCAAAGAAGCCAATTTGACATGAGTCTCATTTGACAGTGAGATTTGTCCAGGAGGGAAAAGATTTTCCATTGAAAAAGTGACAGAAACAAATTGATGGTTGTGTTTTGAAGTTGTTGGCTTTTGCCATCTCATATATTGCAGAAGCTTAAGAAAGTCAGAATGGTTTTGTTGGGTTTTTTAATTTTTTAAAATGAAGTGTTCCGTTTGCTTATTCAAAACCTTTTTCCCCACTGTATGCCAATCATGTGATGCAATAATACTATTATTGTTATGTGTAGATATGAAATAAATAGTTAAGGAAGCAACAAAAACCACCAATGAAAACTGAAACCTGGAAGCACAGTATCATTTGGGGAGAAACAAAATCTCTGGTTATGTTGTATGTTTTAATTTATTCTGAAAGGATTAAGTTAGTGATAGCTCCTCACAGGATTAGTGGATTAATTAGCTGCTTTTGAAAAAGAACTATATTATGGTATGTGACTCACTACAGTAACAGCTTTGATTAAAAAACTCTTGGTTTACTCAATTAGTTAAGGGTGAACAAGTTCTTTTCAGTAAGGTCCATGAAGATGTTGCCACCACATAGTGCTGTATATCTGGGTATTCTTCGTAAAATATATTGGAGTTTTCAACATGCATCACATATCTATGTCCCCTTTCGTGTTTGATGAGTACATGGTATTTCATTGTTTTTCAAAGCTTTCTCATGCTTTGAGGAGGGCTTTGATGAGTTGCAGTAGAATCTCTGTCCACAAACCCGTAAAGCCCCTTCTGCAACCTTATATGAAAATCCAGGGACCCGTCCCTGAATTGATGAGGAAGCAGAACAGCTCCCCTGTTATTTGCTCTACTTTACAGCAGATTCAATTGTTTTTTGAATTGATTTTTATTTTTAGGTTGAAAAAACCCACAAAGTTCATATAATATATAAAAGAGAAGGACAAGTTCTACAGATGACATTTTTCTTTGTAAAGCAGGCAGTGACTGTAACGTGAGGTCTCACAGCCGGTTAGTTCCAGTATGTTTTACTAAAATGTTTTTCTGAAATTTATAGCACGAAAACCAGAACCTGGGGAAATATTTTTGTCTTTTTTCCTGCTAAAGGGGATGTCAGCTTCACTCCAGAAAGAAGTAAATAGTTATAGTAGCCACGGGGAGAAATAAATCTCCAAAATTCACTAGGGAGTTTCTATGGCACGCGAGGGTAAGAGCTGCATAAACCAGGGCATTTGGAACAATGAAAATTTAAAAGGAAACTCTTTGATAAGTGGGATTGAATTTGCTGCAGAAGTGCTCTGCATGATGAGAGCATACAGACAAAAGAGAAGATGAAATAAATTCAGGGGAAATGTTTTGTTGGTTTTGGTGAATTTTGTCGAACTTTCAGTTGGAATCAGAGTTTTTCTTCTCTAACCTTTTCACTGGGTAGTTCCAGTGTCTGAAAGTCCTGAATCACTGTTAAAATGAATGAATTTGAAAATAGTCCTGAGGAAGGAAATCAGCTGTGGGGTTTTTGCTTGCATTAAGGAAAAAAAGTTTTTAGCAAATCTTGGTACAACTACGTGAACTACTCCAAATGTTAACCTCAACAATTTCAAATTCAGTACTTCTAAAAATAATGTTTAGTTGAACAGTGCTTATTCCAAAAGTCACAAGGAATGAACTGAACCTTTTTTTCCCCCCACTGTGCTCTGCCAGGTAACTGTGATTTGTGGCATTTGTTTCAGCTACAATATTCACAAAGATGTTGATCTCAGAATGTTTTCAGTTCAGATGTTTATCTCTGAATGCAGCCACTTAGTCAGAAAGATCTACAAAGTGAGGAAGCTCAGAACAGAGGAAGTTAGAGACCCTCTGGCATTCAGCTTCCTGAAATCCATGAATTATTGATCATTCCTTCCTCAGGACTGGCATTCTGCTGCCTCCTGTTTATCCTCTTACGGTATGTTACCTTAGCATCTAGTGTAAAAAGGAGATTTGATTTAGAGATGAATATGAGTCTGAGCGCCAAGGGTGAGCAGTATCACAGTTCCCTCACTCTCTCCAGAGATGGAAAATTAAACGAGTTTGGCCCATTGAGCGGAGCCCGGAGGGAGGAGAGCAGGTGCTGCAGGAGCTGGGAAAGTGTCTGGAATAAAGGACAGCCCCGTGAGATCGATCCGATGCAGCAGAATCCCCTAGGGCTTCTGCCCCGGGAGCTTGAATTTTGTGATGTTTTGTGGTCGTGAAAAGAAAAAAGAAGTATTTGTGCTTGTTCCAGAGGCATATTGAAATGATGCTGAAGTGCCCAGGCCACTGAATATGTGTTTTAAAAATATGTGCATTTGGTGATGACCCTGTATAGTTTCAGTTTACGTATTAATCTACCCATTCAGCTTTGTCCAGGCATGACTGGATAATAATATAAATTCTCAAGCAGCTTGTACAAATCAATTTCCTGTTTTAAATGTATTCCATGCTATTCTGCTGGGTACAGAACGTACCATTCATTTTACAAGGGAATTCATTTGCTTCACTAGGCATTTGCAAAGCAGAAAGCCATCACTAGAAGAGGAATGGAGACAAATTCATACTGGATTTTAGCACTGTTAATGGCCCAGCGGTGCTGGTGATTTCAGAGATACCAGTTCATCCAGGTCATGATTTATCTAACAATTAGTATGAAAAAAATAACGGTAAAAACAACTGGAGGTAAAACATATATCTCAGAGGCAATTGCAATTGTGGACTTCCACTGTGTTAGTGCTAAAATGAAGTTATCTTCAGAGAATTAGGATGCTGATGGAGAGGAAAAGGTGGGTTCAT
The DNA here is from genome assembly GCA_013400555.1 of Jacana jacana. Lineage (NCBI taxonomy): Eukaryota > Metazoa > Chordata > Aves > Charadriiformes > Jacanidae > Jacana > Jacana jacana. Next base: position 46,646 of record VZTM01025958.1, on the reverse strand, counting down.
TTGCAAGGCAGCAGCTTTCTCAAGACTTATGTAATGGTTTCCTTATTCCTGTAGAACAGAATTAATTTCTCCTGTCAAACACAAATCAGTGCCTGCCTTTTACAGACTTTTTTGTGATTCTCCTGTGCAGTCATAACTTGAAACCTAAGTTGCATGTCACAGGATGTAGAACTCAGTCACTGTGGAAATGAGTGGTATTTCTAAAAAAAAAACCAAATGTGAATCAATAAGAAAAAGTCAAAACTCCCATAAAATATATGTACTTCGAAAAAACGAATTGTTTTGATAGCCTTTCATTTCTTTTTATTATGCTGTAACAGTATATTATAAAACCGTGTAAAATATAATTATATACATTCATATGAATAATTACATGATTTTCAAAATTAATTTGTTTGTAAAATAGTTAATTTTATTATACATTTAATCATGTTTGTCTTGAGTATTGCTGAACTCTTTTTTTCTGCAGAATGTTCCTATTTCAGAGAAATTAAATTCCCCATTGATTCTTCTAAATTAGTTTTAATCACAAAGCCTTCTTGGTGTAGTTTTTTAAGTTCTCAGGGAAATTGTGCTCCAATCATGACTGGAACAGCTAGATGCCCACACCAGATGATAAATTATAAGGAAAAAATGAGTCAAATGTAGTGGAAACTGATAGATTTAGGATCTCTCTCTCATTGTGCCCAATATGAGACATGTTCTTCTTTGGGATTAGGATTGGAAACCATTCCTAAAATGCAGCCTGTGTGCAATGAGGCTGTACAACTGGGAGGGTTCAGATGCGGAGGGTTGGGTCGTTGGTTTTGATGGAAGAATGCACGTGTGTGTGCTCAAAAACATCTGGGACATTCGTTGAACTTAAACCATGAAGTGCAGCATAAGGTGGTCTGCAGCCAAGAAACACTGATGTTATGGTCTGTAGAAGTAGCAGAGCTTTTAGGGTGGGGTGCTAACTGAGAAAGGAAGTTATTAATTTTAGGCAAGGAAGCTATCCATCCATTGTTTGAGTAATTTTGTTTTTCAGGAAAATAAGGCATTCACCAAAGGCATATTTGACTGTTCTAACAGAGAGTAACCTGCAATAGCTCAATTTTTGGCCATTAATTCAGTCAGCCTATTAATAGATGATGATTTTATACAGTCTGTCTCTGTAATGTATGAGTCCTTCACAGTTTATGACACTTCATGAAATATTTTTGAAGTAGGCAAGAAGGTTTATGTTACCTGTGCAGAAGTGAGGGCTGGTTCCCACATCTGTAGGTCTGAAGCTTCCCCAGGAGAGAACCCAGGTTTCAGGGGACACAGATACAAGATCCCCCTCCCTTTCTTTACCAGTTTTTCTAGAAGAGGTTGTTACTGTTTTGTTGAAGAAAACCAAACCAAAACAAAATACAGCTGACAGAAAACATGCTGAAGATGTGTTATTTTTTGTTTAATGTTCTTTCAGTTTGTAAAGGATTTTTAAGTCACTTTCTTGTAGTTTTATCAGGTTAGTGCCATTTGAGTTATTTTACTGATCTACACTATGGACACTGTCAGTAAACAAATGATGAAAATACGTATCAGTTTGGGAGCTGGGTGAAGAACATGGTGTTTTTACTTATTGTCTCTCCTCCTATTCAGGTGTCTTTGTTTCCTAGTTACCATTTGAAATTTCTTTCATTCTCGGCTGAATATGAGTAGAATTTACATTTGCTGCTTTAACAGCTGTGTTGACAAGATCATTTTGGACCCAATTTTGTGATGTTTTCCTGACTGTACACTTCAGACCACATGTATCCCTGGTGGAAGTGTCTAGTTTACAGTGGGCCTTAACATGACATTTTATGTTTGGTGGAAACCATGCACGAATGAAAAATACAGGACTAGGCATATTTTAGACTCTATTTTCAAAAATACTTTGCTGTGATTTAAATACCAGTATAATTGGTCATTGTACCAGTTGGGACAGTTTGCATATATTGTGTAAAGAACCTCTTGGCAGGATGGGAGTTTGTGTTTGAATTGGAAAAAAGATTGGTCTGCTTTAAAGAATGTTATGTTAATTAGGAATATACTGCAAAGAGCTGTTCTATATGTGCATAATCTCTGGAGGCAAATTATTCCAGCCCCATGGCATTGTGTAAGTGATTGTGAGGGGATAGGATTCCTTAAGCCAAAAAACCTTTTATATAATTTACTGCATTGTTAGTTATGATAACTTCTTATATAAAAGATTTAAGGAAAGGTTTATTCCATCTCCTTTGGTCCCTTTGTCTTTTGCTTTGCCTCCCACCTTCTGTCCCCATCTCCTTTACATCTGAATAGTATTTGTGTGGTGCTGAACACCATCATTTCCTAGGTAATGGTATGTTATCGCTGTGTTTCAGCATTGACAGCAGTAGGGGTTGAAAAACGTTTTTCAGATCTTCCTCTTCACATGTTCTGTTAATCCCACTGTGCTTAAAGCCACATTTTACATGTGCAGGCAAAGGTGCCCCTTTAGGAAACTTTATGGATCCCTTGGAGGCTGCATGGCTCCAGGTGGACCCTCCCAATGTTCTCCTGCTCTTGTAGAAGAGCTACATCTGCTCTCCTGCCATCGGCTCCTCTGCGTGAGTGCAGGGCAAGGGCAGAGGTAGCTCTCACTGGGTATAATAACTGCCTTGGTGTATCCTTTTTCTGTCCCAACTGGACACCCATCATTACCTTGCTGGAACAGTCATATTTTCTGAATCCCCAGAAGTCTGTATAAAAAAAGACTGATTTGTCATTTCACTCAAGGTTTGTAATGTGCCACTCTCCAGACATCTGTTTTCACAACTATACTCAGAAATAGCATCCACTAAGACATTAAATGAAATTCAGTGAGCTTTCCTAAAAATGACAACAAACACAAGCCATTGGTTGCTTGTGGAATACATTGTCACTAAGGGAGTTTGATATGAGAGTCACGCCGATAGTCCAACACAGTGCTATGGAGGATATGGAGACAGAAGAGCTTGGGGCTGACACGTTGAGACAGGTCCTTGAGGCCCCTTCTGTAAGCAGTCAAGGCTTTCTGTGTCATTTCCAGGCTTTTAGAGATTGTTCTTTGCGGGATTGCACAAAGGTTAAAGGGCTATAGCTGCAGTAGTACAAGATAGGCCAATATTGTAAATTATAATAATTAATATATTTTTACAGGCTTTGATTTTGCAAAGCACTGTGTATCTCCTAGGTAGGAGTAGAGAGTTGTTTAGCCCTTTGCTGCTGCCTTTGCAAGAGCCCTCAGAGCTCCTTTGTTGCTCCTCCCAGTCCAAGCATAGAGAACTGAGGCTTTTTATCTTCCCCAGTGCGATCGAACCCTGTGTCTGCTGGCGTTACAGAATAGGTTTCAAGTACTGCCTCTGTTTTTGCAAATGCCAATTACCACGGCGTTCCTTTGTTGTAGCTATCTTTTCCTCTTGTTCCTGAAATGGCATTAATCCACCTACTCCAATTTCATGAATTAAAAAGGGAGACTCCATCAATTAAAGTAATTGAGACCATCATTTCATCATCTTTCAAACAGGGCAAAGCTCGTGTCCTTTGCTGTAGGTACGTGGGGAATACGGTGCTGTCAAACATGACATCCTTCTAGTGCTTGTTTGTCACATCACATGAGAGACACCATTATCCAGAAATGTGGAGCAAGAACATTTAAAATTCTTTTGGAGCAGAATAAGTTTGTCATTTGTTCTACCTCAGAAAAGCACGGGGGGCAAAAGATGGCATGTGTAAGTCATCACAGGAAGAGGTTATCATGTACTCTATATGTGCATGTGTGAGTGTATAAAATAATGTATTTGTAGTAATTTTTCTTTGAAATTTCTTAGTGCTTTTAATCTTTACACTTTGTAAGTTTGATAAGTGAACAAAGAAATGTCATTTTGGTCACCAATTACTGCTGGATTTCTCACTAGTATTTAATGAAGCTGTGCTAGCTGTGTGTCAAGAAATTTTAACCCTGCTTCATATTGACATGATTGTTGGCAGCTTTGGGCCCTTGTAAAGCTTCACAACTGCAGAATTACTGTCATTGCTTCTCTTACCAAGAAACCAATTTGAGCAGAGAGTTAATCATGCGTCCAGTAAATTGATAGTACTTGCCATGTGTGGTGGATGAAGAGTCATCACTGTGCACCTACAGGATAGGGAAGCAAGAGGTCAAGTGGTGATGACAGACATAAAATAGCTTAGGGTCATGAGACGATCGCTTAATTTCAATATTTTTCTCCTTTATACTGAAATTTACATCAGGTTCCAGCCTTTCAGGTGTTCTGTGGATTTACAAAAACAACTCCTTCATGCTGAGCCTCCAGTGTAATCTGTGCTCCAGCCCGTAAGAAGCCTGTTGGAGACAGCAACGGGCATTTCAAGATTCTGGTTAGACAATGGTCTTGTCTTACGTGTATATCCACATGGAGCTCGAAGCATCAACTCATTTCTAATGCTTCTTGACTCATTTCTCATTCTTCTCAGTGTGTCAGAAAGGTGTGAAACACATCCTTTTTCCTCTCCTACTGCAGCAAAGATTGGAGAAATGATCTTCTAGGTAGACACATCAGCTGTAAAAACTTCTGAGCTCTCTCCATATCCCTATCTACACACCATCCCTGACTGTGTTTAAGAGTAAATTAGATGTGGTGTTGAGGGATATGGTGTAGGGGAGGACTTTGTAGAGTAGGGCTGATGCTTGGACTAGATGATCCCAAGAGTCTTTTCCAACCCAAATGATTCTATGATTCTAAAGCAGAGTGGGAGTTGAGAGGGGAGAGAGCTTGTGGTCAACAACCCAGTAAGGCTCCGCTGAGTGAACCAGGCAGCAGCCCAACCGTAATAGGTTTACATTATCATACATTATTTGTAGCTGTGAGAACTCATTCAGTTACCAAGAGCCTAGAGAGGCTCTGCATTTGCATCTGAGTTTTTCTGAGTATTGGAGGATTCTATTTAATGTTCCCAGGGTGGGTTTTTTTTCATTTTCTGTTGACTGGATGGTGGCTTTGTTTAGCAAATGCTTTTCAAGAGAAGTGTTAGAATACTGCTGCCTCTGTTTGCCCACTGCCTTTCTATCAGAGGTTACAATTATTTTCTATTTGCCATTTTTAACTGTCCTGGTGTATATATATATATATATA
>VZTM01025958.1:0-41447 GCA_013400555.1 Jacana jacana | reverse complement strand
TTCAGATATTCTTTAAGGGTTTGGGAATAAGATGGACAAATTACTGGAAAGGAAGTTTTGTTTCGTATGTCACCAACAAGATAACTCAGAAGCAGCAATGTGAAAAAAAAAGCAACAAACCCAACAACAAGTATGAGAGCGGAATCCTATATTAAAAATTCTGGCCGTCTCAGGGGAGGGAGTTATTTATTTTAAAGTTTGGGTTTTGGCATGATGCACTGATTAACAAACTCCAGGCTACTTCATGTTATTGAGCTGTAGTTTATCTCAAATACTACACTAACTAAAGCATCTTTTTTATAACTGTCTGTCTGATTTGTAGCATGACCACATCTTCACACTGAGATTCCACTACTTTTTTTTTTTTTTTTTAATTTAAGAAATATTGCATATATCTTGTAAACCACTAAGGGCAAACAAGTAACACAATAAACTGTTCTGGACCATGATCTGTAGTTGCTGAGGTTGTCACGTTTCTGCTATGTTTAGATAAACTAAAGCTGAGGCATATCTTAGTCATGTTTAAAATCCATCAAGAGCATTGCCCTGCCATTCGAGTCATTGAACTGCTCACATTAACTGTATTTATTCCTTTTATAAATGTTACTCAGAGGCTAGATAAGTAGCAATATTGTACTCTAATGAGCGTATGTATGCTGCAGTGCTTTTCGGAGAGATTTAGTTCAGTGATTACATATCCTTGATCTGCCAATCTGCACATCAAAAGAAGCTATTTTGGTTAAATACTCTGTCTACCAATATTAACTTAATTGAATAGGTGAAACCCCATCACGCACGTCGGTGTTTTAAGCCTATTTGGGGGGGTGATATTTAAGCCACTGTAACGCTACGTGTGTCTAAAGGTACATCAGCATCTGTTGTAGCATAATATCCACAGATGAAAGGCAGAGAAGATAAAAGTCAAAGAGAACGTTATTAATTAACTCTGGATCTCTACTGGGCCCCACTTCCAGTCCAGTCTCTTGAAAGTAACTGGCACGTGGAACAGGCTGCAGATGGATCGACCGCAGCACACATATGGCTGCAAATAACCACTGCACGTGTCTCGGGTTTGTAGTTGGATGCCTGGCTTATGGGAATGGAATGACTCACAGTCGTGACATAGAAACGTGGAGAGATCCTGGTGCACTGGCATGTCTGTAGTAATAATTCAATTTTAGGCCCAGCTGGGAGGCAGCAGTTGCTGGCCTTAGCTGGACGTTGCAAGAGATGGGGATTCTTTTCCTACTTCATGTATGTTTGATGCCTGAGTGGGCTGTTGACCCCTTACTGGGGTCTCCAGTTGTTCTTATAAATAACTTTAGGCCCAGTGACACCTGTTAATTGTTAGTTTTTTAATTGTTTTACTGTCTCTGCAAGGTTCAGGTTCACCCTTTGAGTAAGTCAGCCACCTGGCATAGCTTGCTTGGTTTTAAGTCTATCATGTATCTCCCCAGAAAAAACAACACAGGAAAATAGGAATTTATTTTCTAATTGATACAAATTAGTCCAATGTCCCCTTTTTCACGGTGGTTTGAGGTAGATGCATCAGAAAAAAAAATGTGTTTAAATTTTGCAATAAGCAAATAGGCTGGAAGTTGCTACATACACAACATTGTCCCTTGAAGGCCACCTCAAAACCACCTCCAGAACCAGATAGATTCCCTACAGCTGCACCAGTCCGGAATGCTACAGAGCAAACAGGACCTTCTGTACCCATAGCACACATGGATTCGTAATAGAACCAGTAAGAGGTTGGGATGCCAGCAGGTACCATGCAGAGAGAGCAAGTGAACCAGAAAGCACAGCCACCTTCACAGCCATCGATCACAGCTGCATACATCTTCCCATTAGATCTTCTCCCAGTCTTTGGCAGATATAGGCTTGAGCCTTGAAATATTTAATCTTTAATCCTTTGTGTGATTAACTGTGATAGCTCTAGGTATTTTTGCTGTCTGCATAAATGTCCAATCCTTTGGGGACCTCGTTAAATTATTAGCTTCATCGTTTTCCCGTGGTGGTGACTCTGCAGTTCTGTTCATGGGGGTCAGCACAGAAAAAAAAAAGGTACTTATTTTGTACTTCTGCATGTTCATTTCCACACAAAGTTTTGAATTCTGAGAAACTAAGCAAGGATTTACCATCTTCCTGGTATTGGAGCATGCATTCATGTGCACAAATGTCATGTTTCAAGAAGAGTGATTTGCACATGTGGAACTGTAAGTGGCCTGAGATTTCTTCCCTCCTGGAAAGCTTCTTTGAACATCCCAGGAGGAAATTCCACTTGCTGTACCAAGAAGACTTGCCTGTGTTTTTCCCTTGAGGGCAAGAAATGTTGATGCCAGCCTTAATGCCGATCTGTTCTTATGAGAACCTATATACAGAGTAATGCAAAAATCCGGTGCCTTCATGGTGCTCTGTGATACTGAGATGGCTCCGGCTCTCTGCAGTGTTTGTTTACCACCTTTCTCAACAGAGAAAGAGGAGGAGATAGCAAATGGGGCCTCTATTTTTTTATATTGTTGTTTTTGGGTTTTTTTAATGGCAACAGAGAAGCTGCTTTAATGTCACCTCTCTCTTTTCCTGTGCCTGACTGGCTCTTGAGAGCTGGCCGTGCTGTCAGACAGCAGGGAGCCCGTGTTTGGGCAGGTGGTGCACTGCTGACAGTGGAATAGCTTCAATAGCGGGAGAGGTGGCAACATGCCCACCTATTTCAGCTCTGTTTGAGGTTACTAAGCCTGATATTAAAGGCTACAGAGAAAGAGCAGCTTTGATGAACTGTCGCTTTCATGATTTCTTCACATTTGTTATGGCACTTTCCGGACAAAGACACCAAAGCTTTTGGGGACAGAATTGAAGAGGACCTAAGAGACAGCTTTTCAATTGTTACCCATTCACATACTCCCCAGAATCAAGGCTTGAAGCTCTGATTTGTGGTAGGTACTGTCCACCACCCTTCACACTCTCACGCTTCCCACTCCCTCGTAGGAAATGCCAGCAGTTGGTTGTTTAAATATTCCAAAGTCGTCATTGCCAGGGTCCTGAGCATCACAGCAAGCTCCAGTGGTTTAAAACTTGGACATTTTTCCTGCTGTATTTTATCCATCTGGGAACCTGCTGTTACATAAAATGTAATTTGAAGTATAGGGCTTCATTAGATGATTTTACAGTATTACAGCCACCCAAAAGCTTTGATGTAGAAGATAATTAGTAAGAAATTAGGAGGAGACAAAGCATGGGTGGGCCGATAAGGCTAATGAGTCACAGCCAGCAGAAAGTGTGAACTGTAGTAGTTTGCTGTCTTTAATATCCCAAGCATGTTACTGTTACATCTCTTCCCTAAGTATCAGAAGAAGACACTGAGAAGGTGTATTCTGAGAGCCAGGAGTCGATTCTAGTCCTCCCAAGTCAGCAGCATCATTGCTGAATCACAGTGCCTTGATTTCTGAAAATCTCAGGTCACAAAAATTTGATTGATTCCAAAACAAGCGATGGTTTAAATGATTGTTTTTCTCCTTAGTCTGAAGGAAATGAAATAGTTTTTTGTTTGAGGGTAGTATTATCCACACTAAGATGCTGAGCCTCATTGCAGTACTGTTTTGAGCCTGTTTTCAGACATCTGACAGACTTTGTGATTGCTGGGGATGGTATTGAGCTTCATCGTAACTTCTAACATATGTGCTGCCTCTGTGTCTCCTGAACAAACTCTGCACCCTTATTTCTTCAGCCTTTTTCCTCTTATCGATAAAGAGAAGAGAAGTATCACTCAAAAGTAATTTGTGTTTAACAACCCAGAATTTCCATACCAGTCATGACCCACCACAGCAGGTATCACCAGGTCACAGCACAAGCTCTTGTTTTCATTTGAGGTAGGAAAATGCATTGGTTTGGGGTTTGGGGGTTTTTGGTTTGGTTTGGGGTTTGTTTGTTTGTTTGGTTTTTGTTTTTGTTGTTGTTGGTTTTGTTGTTGCTGTTGTTGTTGTTGTTGTTCTTGTTTGGTTCTGGGTTTTTTTTCCCCAGTATTGCTGAGGATAGATTTGCTCTAGTTGGAGTTTCAAGGCAGCTGGTCATTTTCAGTTATCTTGTATTTTGCTTTGGTCCTGTGCGTAACCTGGTTCATAGAAATGAGGTAGAAGGTGATGAGGAAACTGTGGTGTATCTTGAAACTGAAGATACTATTAATTAAGCAGAAAATAGTCTGGAAGCAAGCCCTGTGGGTCCGTTGTTAAAGGAACAAAAAATGTGATGATATTGGAAAGACAAAATCAGGAACGGGTTCAGCCTTAGCTTTTCTTTCCAGCTCATCACATATGCTATTAGTGTGTTCCTTTAATTCAGCAGAAGGTGGGTTTAGAATACAGTGTATTTGATTAATTTCTTCCCTGATGCTAACACTGGCCGTACCGCTCCCCTTGCAGTTGGTCTGTATTCTGTTGCTGAGATAACTTGCGGTTACTGTCTCTTACATTCACAAGGCTGCCTTCCCCAGGAGTTAACAGGTTATCAGCTCTTGTAGTCATTTTTAATCACTGTGAAGAATCATATCTTTCTAATAGGGCGAGTGATTAATTATTGGGCCCTTTTTATCAGTGTAAAGCCTGTCAGAGGTGCAGTGGCTTTCACTTAGAACCTTTCAGGGTTTGCTGTGGTAAGAGTCCAGAATACTTTGAGAGACAACCCCATAGGCAGACTTTTTCTCTGTGCAAACTATTATTATCTCTTCATTTATTGTTCTATTTATTTACAAATAAAGACCAAGTAGCCTCAGTGGAATGTATGAGAAAATAATAAGAAATTCCATTACCTCAGTACTGGAGAAAAATTTGACATCAGAAGCTTAATGGAAACGGAAATATATTATCCATTTGTATGATTAGAGAATAAGAGCCCTTCATAAGCCTAAAATAAATGAAATACCAATGTGAAATTAGGAATATGTTCTTCATTTTTACAGAGTTCTGAAGCAAGATTCTTTTGTCTTTTCTTAATAGCTTCACTTCAGACTCAATTGTTATAGATTACTGTGGAGATGTGGTGGAACTCTACGGCAGCGCAGGGGAAGAGGCAGGAGAACAGTGCCTGGTGAACCAAATAAAGCAGCAGGGAACTCCACTCAGAGAATGTGAAACTGCTCTGTGGCAAGCTGTGTTGCTTCCTTCTCTGTAAATCTGTCAGAAGGTTTGGTGAAGGAGCTGAGGCGATGCGAGATCCAAAAGTACTGAGTATATCCCCAAATCCACACCACTCCGGTTGCACACAAATTCCTCCATAGCAAAATCCTGATGTTCCTCATACTAATATTAATTAATAATTAATTAATTAATTATTAATTAATAAATATTTTCCATGGGCCGTCAGGTAACCTTGGTTCAGGTCTCTTCTAGCCTATGTCCAAAGAAATAAATAGATATGTGCTGCTTGCTGCAGTGGGAATGTTCAAGTGGCCTTTGAATTGCTTCCACCTGCCTTTTGTGCACGTTCTGTTCCTTGAGACACCCCTGCTTTACCACTGCACTTGACCAGCTCTTTAACCTCTGTGGGAATATAGCCCCTGCTTCTACGCTGTGGTTTGAAAGATTTGCTCCACAGCGGGGAAAACACAGCCCTTTTCAGTATTTGCATAAATATCGGGAGGATTTGGAGGGACACAAATCTCCTTCAGCAGTGATCACATTTTTGTTGCTATTAGTATAACAAACTAAAAATCATTTTGCATATCGCTTGGACCATTTGTTTTCCCAAAGGGAACTGTTCATGCCATTAAAAACTCTTTGTATGTGAAGCAAGCGCATAAATAACAAAACAACAGGCAAAAGGATGAATATTTATACTGTCAGCATTCAGAACTGTATGGAATCTCTTTTATTTTTTACAACTAAAATTGAAATAACCAAGAAATAACAAACTTTGGAGGTGGTCTTAGGGATAAAGCCTGCCACTATGCAGGGGGATATGGGAATGCTTCCGCAAGCCTTAAAATCTCCTGATCCAACTCTGCCTTCAAGAATAGTTGTCAGAAGGCATATTTCTCTGTCTATTTCTCTGTGTTTTGAAGGAATAGTTACCTTAAACAAAACAGCATTTCATGATAGAGGAAGAAAGAATGTTGGAATTTTACTTTAGATTGAGATCTGAAAAGGATTTTTTCCCCAAATTCAGAACTTCAATTTGCAAATTCTACTGGTCACCCCAAATACGAAATACCCCTGCAATTACAGTACTTCTAAGAGCATAAATTGTCTTTTTGTGGCTTCAGCAATATCATTCAATTTCTGTTGCTTCCTGTAGCTGATGTAAGCCAAGCTAATTGTATTCAAACCTCATTATGATTTATTAATGCTGTGTGAAGTCTAGTTTGCCAATTAATTCTAATTCTTTCACCTGTTGATACTGATTCTTTCACTTGTTTCTTGTAAGGAATATAGTGCAGATCTAAGTGATCTCTCTCCTTTTTTGAGTTCTGTGTGTGAATGGGAAATTCCTCCCAGGTCCACCAAACTTTGCAGTTGCAGGAAATTTCCATGTCCTGGGTTTTTTTTTCCCTCCCAAGCCCCAGTGCTCTCTGCAGGCACCACGCTATTCATCGCTTGGCTGGCAGTGTGAGACGTAGTATGCTCTGAAATTGCTTCACAGTCCATCTCTGCGATAGATCAGCGGGGAGCTCGGAGGTGAGGAGTGTAGCCTGCATCTCCTCTAAGATTTACTGTGTCATATTCAGGGTTCTGTTCACATTTCTGTGAATATACCGGGATTTTTCTTGTCTGCAGCACAAATAAAATAATCCTCTCTTTAATCCTGTCAATACCAGTCCTTCAAATAGCCAGTAGAGGCCACTCTCCCAGACACTGTCTTTCTCATACGCAGTTGTGTCCAGAAGCTTCCAGCTTTTGCAAAGAGAGACTGCAGCATACAGTTTGTCTAAGTCATGATGCCAGAGAAGCACATTTCAGGGAACTGGTTCAGAACTGGCAGCCAGAAATACTGGAATTCTCTGTCTAGCTCTGCCTTTTATTCTCCACATTTCCTCGCTTAAGACTGATAAACCTCTTGCTTTCATTTTCCCACAGGCTAAAGTTCAGCTGGTGCAATTTTTCAGGTTCTTGAAGGATTACCAAAGAAATTTAAAATCTTCCTATGGTGCTAATAATGTTAGGCTGTATCTATCAGAATAAGCCACCAGCTCTGATAGATAACTGAAGTATAGAAGCTCAGGTTAAGAAAGTCACTGTAACTTATATAGTCTAAACAGGGAACCCGTAAATCTGCTTACCAGGCTTTTAAACCCCGGTAGACAGAAGATATGCAGGGACAGGTCTTAGATTTCAGGTACAAGGGTGAACATTCTGCTCGTTTAATAAGTAATTGTCGTGTCTGTTGATGTATATGCTGATGAAATTCAAAGCATAATTGCTTTTGGAACTTTTTTGATGAGTTATTGAAGATAACATACCCCTGTCTTTTTCCCCATCTAAGGAAACCACTTCATTACCCAAATGAAATGGTAGAGTTGTTAGCAATTAAATATTTTTAATAGCATTACCTCAGCAACACAAGAGCCAGCCAAAGTTGTCTCATTTTTTTTCTCCCCCTACGGATTATTGCATTATCAGTAGGGTACATCATCGCAGCAGCAGGCATTCATCTATCTACATTTACTTCTCTGTTACTATGGATCTGATTGTCTGGATTCTCTTTCTCATTGGTACAGGCAAATAGATACTCTGGGGTGCAATTCATCTCTTATTCAGATAGCTGTCAAAAAACAAGTCAGCGGAGTAGTCAGGTTTTAGATGCCTACAGTGTGGGAATCTAATGTTAAATGAGATGGTTTCCCACCTGGTATGTTTATGTCTTGACACTTTTACATCAACATAATTTCCCAACTGGTAGTTGTCAAACACTGGAGAATTTTAAAAAATTTTTAACTTCAATGGAAGTGTGAGTGAATCAGATTTAAGTGATATAAATGTTTTTATTTCTTGTTCCAGTCTCTCAAATGGGAATCTTATATTCTTGTATTTTGTCCTTTGGAATTCTATAGGCTGTAAGGAAATGTGGACCATAGTGTATTAAGGGATTGCACTCCCTTACGTGAAATAAACGCCAAGAGCTTCAAATTGCCTCAGCCATCAGGAAAAAGTGCTTTAGTTTTGAAAGTTATTGGAATGGTGGCTCCTGTCACCATTAGCTGCCCCTGCACAGAAAAGGTGTGTGTAATACCTTTCCATACAACAGATTTCTTGAAGTGGGTCTTCAGCCAGTCACCTTGAATTTAGAACCCTGAATGCCAAATCTTATGCATCTTAGAGTTGCTGCCCAGTGCCATATTTTAATTTATAAACCCCATACTTCATAGGGGTCTTAAAACAGGAGACTATGGGCAAGAGAAGCTGCTGAGATGAATCTTCCTCTTGTATCACTATCACACGCAAGTGCAATGCCCCAGAAGCCAAGCTTGCTCTTTTTTGTTTTAAATATAATCTTCAATTATGCACAGGACTATACTCTGGGTAGTTTAAACTGTGTATTTCACCATGACATTACCGCAATAGCATATTGCTTGCAAGCTAATATTTAAAATAAGAACATCTCATCAATATATTTTTCCAGTTTTGTACCTACTTAGTATTCTAAAGAGAGCCCTGTTGCATTTCAAACACAACATTCTGAAACGTATAAAATCAAAAAACTGACCACAGTAATGTTGATTAGGGCCATATCCTGAGAAACTTGGGCAGGGTTAGCCACACACTCTTACAGCCTCTTGTAATCTGAGTTGCTTGGAACTGAAAGTTCAATTTGTATTAATGAGGGAAATCATTCTTTATGCTGTACATCAAGATGATAAAATGTGTCATCGACTAGACTACAGGTAGGAACATAATGAATTCAAGGGCTCTCAAAATAGCCATCTGGCTTTGCCTGCTACAGCTAAAATCTGTGTGATGCTTTCTGTGTTCGATGCCTACATTGCAAATCTAGTTGTGTAATGCCTCACCAAGCCCATGCTCCTTTCCCAAGAGCTGGTGTGACCACATCCTCTAGCTGGAGCTCTGCCTTTTAGTTGCCATCGCTTCCTTCTGCTTCATCAGTGTGTCTTCTCTGCATACTCTAATGGATATCCCATCAGTAAATGCAGCTTATTCCTTTAATTTCCTCTTAGTTGTTTAGGTAACCTGTTGATCTCAATCACGTCCATTTTCAGTTGATGCATTCAGTTGACTTAACTTTTTTTTGATACATTGGATCAATTTTCAGAATAATAAATTCAAGACCAAGAAAAAAAAAAACAGGCGTTGTCGATGCTGTTTTATACATATGATACCAAACAGAATTCTGACCCTTCTATAGAGTCGAGATCCAATCACTTGAGCTCAATAGAGTTCTCTGGGTATGTTCACATGATCTTCAGACACTTGATTAATCCATGTTAAATTACTATTTGTAGTTAAAAACTTACCCACCCTCAGCTGAAACAGCATGACAGACAGTGTGCTGCTGCTTGTGGTCAGTACTGTATTTGGTTGTCAGGAGGCTACCATATATGGGTAGTGGACAGATGAGGCTTTTGATTTCTAAAAGATCAGTAAGAGGTTCTGTGCATTATGGATTTCAATGGATTGAGGTATTTAGTTATACCAGAATTTCATCATTATCCTCCAGTCTGAGAGTTAAGACTGAATTGAGCTATAGATGCTAGTTCTTGCCTTTGTGCTATTTCCAGACTCCTCTAGGATATGTAATATCAGGTATGCTTGTTCCCTCTTGGCAGAGTAATTGGGTAGGTGGCTAACTGATGAAATTCCACCCCCACACACACACATTCCTTCCCCCTCCCAATTAAACATCAGCATAGTTTCCCAGGTCAATATTTCAAGGGAGTGCTGATGAGATAAGATGTCAAGTTATAATGAAAGAAGATCATCTTGGTAAATAAATTTAACATTCACTCACTCCAACTGGCAAAATTATGGAACAACTTGATTTTCAGAAAATTAATTGGACATTGAATCCTCTGAGCCATTTGGAGTGAGATGAGGAAGTCTTTCCTCAAAGACGAGGGTGTAGCCTAGAGATCAGTTAAATGCTAGCTGCAATATAAATTAGGAAGTGAGAGCTGGGGAAAGATTAGGATTGTGTTGTGGTTTCAGCCAAATTTACCGAAGCCAGACTGACACATGGCCCTTCCTCCCCCCAGAGAGAAGGAGAGGAAAAGATACAGACATTGACAAGTTTAGAATGAACTAAACTACTTTAATGAAGTATCCATACTAATTATTTTTTTTTTGAAAGAGGAAGAAATTAATGGAATAGATACAATATATCCAAAACCATATCAAGCTCCCAGGATGACGATCACATCACCAGCAAGCATTGGGAAAAGTCCCAGACTTGGTGACTGATAGGACCTGGATTGTAGATCTGGAGTCAGGAACGCACGGATCAAGATCAAAGGCAGACGAACAGACAGGGTCCTCCTCGGACATTGGCTCTTGAAGAAAAACAAAAAAAAAGAATTAAAAAATTGGGACCCTTTGATCCCTCAGCTTTTACACTGAGCTTGATGGGGATGAGATGGTCAGTTTGGGGTCGCCTGTCCTGTCCACTCCTCCCTACAGGTGTGACTCTTCTACGCTTTCCTGCCTCCGACCATCCAATGGGGCAAATAACAAAATTACCTGACCTTGGTTGTTCTAGCAACAAGTAGAAAGGCCTCTCTGCATGCCATTACTTGGTATAATCAGGTCTTACCTCTGTGAGAGTGAACAGCTTTCTGAACAGTATGCTGTTAATTTGGAGTTTAGTTAAAAGATGCCCAGCTAAAAAAAGTAAAATTACTGATCAGAAAATTGGTTCTGTTTTACCTCAAACCAGGACAGATTGGTTTATGTCAGCAAGTAGACAAACTGTGGTTAAAGAACCGAAGCATACTGGTGTGATGAAATACAGCATTTCTGTAGTACTCTAGTTGCATTTGCAAGCTCTCAGGTAATGTATGAGTTAGAGACACTGATGGGGTCAGTAGGCACATGGAAGATGGAACACTCAAGAAGAATCTCTGGTACTTCTGTCTCTTAGTACTTCTCTCTTTCTCTCATGCATTTCCAAGGGCTTTAGTTGATTGATACTTTTTAGGTTCGNTTGTTTACAATTTCTGTGTATATTTTGTGTAAAAGTAGTTTGATTTAGATACTTCAAGAAACAAAGGATGCTGCCATCTACCTTCCCTCCGATATGACATAGAAGTAGGTAATTATTATTTTTTTCTTCTTAACCATATTGTCTTTGCTGAAACTATGATTTCAGGATAGCTCATCCCATTTGGAGACTTTATATTGCACTTGCTAAAAGAATTTGGCTTTTAAAAAATTCTGCGGACAAGTGCCAAAAAGCAGAGATGGAAGGGATGCCAGTGGTGGTATTCTCTCCCTTATGATGAGTAAGTTACACAACGGGTTCCTGTCCCTGTTCTAGCTGGTGCTAAAGAAATACCCAGCATATTTTAATCTTTTCTTGGTGGCATTGTAGAATGTGATTCAGATGTTTGCTCTGGTTTATATAGATGCTGGGGTTTTATGCAGGTCTCCCAAATGGCTGATGGTTGGACTCGATGATCCCAAGGGTCTCTTCCAACCAAAATGATTCTATGATTCTATGAAATCTCAAAGTGACTCAACTACCAGATTATAAGGGGAGTACCTGTCTTTTACTTCTTTCCTCATTAGACTAATATTTAAGAAATCTCCCTATGGTGTTGGACATCTTGGAGACAAAACAGCAATTAGAATATTTTATAATACATTAGTCACAGTAGTCTTTCGAAAACTTACTTGTAAACTCAAGTCCTATTTAGAACTTCAGCGAATCTGGGTTTCCAGCATTGTTGTTTCATCTCTTACTTCTCCACATGCTAGGGGTGCTGAGTCTAAGAAGACTTAGAACCCCTTGTTCCACCTCTGTCTTGTGATTGCAGGGTAAAATTCGCCTTTCATTTTCACTTGTATTGATTATGTCAGGAATGTCTATAGAAAATAAAGCTAATTGCTTGTTTCACACAAAGTTCCTCTGTGTGAAATGAAAGCAAATGTTTGTTTTTTTTTAATGGACAGAAAAAAAGTTCCTTTCTGTTCAGAAGGAAACTTTGTGGTTGTTTTTACTGGTCCATCAGATCAAACTGCAAAAGCCTGGATGCGTGTCCAGGGGCAGTTAGGGGACCAGCCTTGTCCACCCCCCGTGCAGTTTCCAGCACAAGGACTGAGCGACCATGTGGAGCCGGCAGGTGAGAGTGGGGATGCATAGGGAAGGCCAGAGGTCAGCCAAAGTCATCATCACTGGGTGACAAATGTGCTCCTGAGCTGCAAGGTAGCCCGTATTTGTCTGTGATTCTTGTCACAATCTCATGGCAAATTTACCACTGGTAGATTATAGTTTGTGGTGTCCTCCACTGTACAGTGAGCAAGTGTCACTACTGTCTCTCCTGTGAGGCGAAGGAGATAAGTGTTCATGATTAATGATGTGGACGCTATCTAGCAGCAGGAGCCCATCAGCCTGTGACAACTTTCTATTCCATGGGCATTAAACTCCTAAATGCTGTCACAGTCCCTCAATAGATTGTAACAAACAGCAGGAACAAGAAACAGAGAGGACTTTCATAAACCTTTTATTTTCCCTTAAGTAGGTGAATTTTACTACTAGTTATTTTTGCCTCCATTATTTTATTAGACCTGGAGAAAAGTTTGGAAAAAGGTCAGTTTCAGATATCTCTCAATCTGTTTGGCAAATATTGATTCCCTTCTGGCTGTTCCCTCTTAGAAGAGGCCCAGCTAAAAAAGTAAAATTATTGATCAGAAAATTGGTTCTGTTTTACCTCAAACCAGGACAGATTGGTTTATGTCAGCAAGTAGACAAACTGTGGTTAAAGAACCGAAGCATACTGGTGTGATGAAATACAGCATTTCTGTAGTACTCTAGTTGCATTTGCAAGCTCTCAGGTAATGTATGAGTTAGAGACACTGATGGGGTCAGTAGGCACATGGAAGATGGAACACTCAAGAAGAATCTCTGGTACTTCTGGCTCTTAGTTCTTCTCTCTTTCTCTCATGCATTTCCAAGGGCTTTAGTTGATTGATACTTTTTAGGTTCGGTTGTGGGTTGTTTTTTTTTTTCACTGAAAGATGCACAGTTACCAATTCATGGAGCCCTCTGTTCTTCACATAACATTAAGTATTCCTTGAGGGCTGCTCAAGTAGGTGTTCTCTGCTAAAGATTTGCCTCAGGAGTCTGTAATTCCTGTAAGAAGAGCACATATCTTTATTTCAGAGTCATCACAGGCTATCACACTGGTTGATGCTCACTTACAATCTGCTTCATTAAATGTTCCACATTTGTTTTCTTTTCTTGCCAGCCTGCTTAAGCCAGATCCCCAGTGGAACTCCATTAAAGCCTGTATCAGTTTCTGTCAGAAGACAGATGGCCTTGTGCCCTATTCCCTCCCTTTCTGTGTTGTACAAATTATATCTTGAATACTTCTTTCAAACAGAACCAAAATCCCGACTTCACTCTCTGTCTTTCTAATAAAATAACAAATATCACAATTTTTCTTTTTTATACTGGATTGGGAAAATTCATGGTGCTGAGGAGGAAGCTACTAGACATGNNNNGATTGCAGGGTAAAATTCGCCTTTCATTTTCACTTGTATTGATTATGTCAGGAATGTCTATAGAAAATAAAGCTAATTGCTTGTTTCACACAAAGTTCCTCTGTGTGAAATGAAAGCAAATGTTTGTTTTTTTTTAATGGACAGAAAAAAAGTTCCTTTCTGTTCAGAAGGAAACTTTGTGGTTGTTTTTACTGGTCCATCAGATCAAACTGCAAAAGCCTGGATGCGTGTCCAGGGGCAGTTAGGGGACCAGCCTTGTCCACCCCCCGTGCAGTTTCCAGCACAAGGACTGAGCGACCATGTGGAGCCGGCAGGTGAGAGTGGGGATGCATAGGGAAGGCCAGAGGTCAGCCAAAGTCATCATCACTGGGTGACAAATGTGCTCCTGAGCTGCAAGGTAGCCCGTATTTGTCTGTGATTCTTGTCACAATCTCATGGCAAATTTACCACTGGTAGATTATAGTTTGTGGTGTCCTCCACTGTACAGTGAGCAAGTGTCACTACTGTCTCTCCTGTGAGGCGAAGGAGATAAGTGTTCATGATTAATGATGTGGACGCTATCTAGCAGCAGGAGCCCATCAGCCTGTGACAACTTTCTATTCCATGGGCATTAAACTCCTAAATGCTGTCACAGTCCCTCAATAGATTGTAACAAACAGCAGGAACAAGAAACAGAGAGGACTTTCATAAACCTTTTATTTTCCCTTAAGTAGGTGAATTTTACTACTAGTTATTTTTGCCTCCATTATTTTATTAGACCTGGAGAAAAGTTTGGAAAAAGGTCAGTTTCAGATATCTCTCAATCTGTTTGGCAAATATTGATTCCCTTCTGGCTGTTCCCTCTTAGAAGAGGCCCAGCTAAAAAAGTAAAATTATTGATCAGAAAATTGGTTCTGTTTTACCTCAAACCAGGACAGATTGGTTTATGTCAGCAAGTAGACAAACTGTGGTTAAAGAACCGAAGCATACTGGTGTGATGAAATACAGCATTTCTGTAGTACTCTAGTTGCATTTGCAAGCTCTCAGGTAATGTATGAGTTAGAGACACTGATGGGGTCAGTAGGCACATGGAAGATGGAACACTCAAGAAGAATCTCTGGTACTTCTGTCTCTTAGTACTTCTCTCTTTCTCTCATGCATTTCCAAGGGCTTTAGTTGATTGATACTTTTTAGGTTCGGTTGTGGGTTGTTTTTTTTTTTCACTGAAAGATGCACAGTTACCAATTCATGGAGCCCTCTGTTCTTCACATAACATTAAGTATTCCTTGAGGGCTGCTCAAGTAGGTGTTCTCTGCTAAAGATTTGCCTCAGGAGTCTGTAATTCCTGTAAGAAGAGCACATATCTTTATTTCAGAGTCATCACAGGCTATCACACTGGTTGATGCTCACTTACAATCTGCTTCATTAAATGTTCCACATTTGTTTTCTTTTCTTGCCAGCCTGCTTAAGCCAGATCCCCAGTGGAACTCCATTAAAGCCTGTATCAGTTTCTGTCAGAAGACAGATGGCCTTGTGCCCTATTCCCTCCCTTTCTGTGTTGTACAAATTATATCTTGAATACTTCTTTCAAACAGAACAAAAATCCTGACTTCACTCTCTGTCTTGCTAATAAAATAACAAATATCACAATTTTTCTTTTTTATACTGGATTGGGAAATTCATGGTGCTGAGGAGGAAGCTACTAGACATGGGAGCGTGGGCACAGCGTGAGATGCTGTTAAGGGGCAGCAATATTCCCCTGAGGACTTTCTTTCTGTTCCCACTAAATCTGAGCCTGTGCTGTGCATTTGCATATAATTAAGGTATGACATAGGACAGTTGATAATAGGCCCACTTAATCTCAAAGAAATAGTAAAAAGAGTCTAGAAGCTTTTAAATGTTGGTGGATAATTAATTCTAATTAGAAGTGGAATCTAATCCAATAAAGTGGCTTCCATTAGATCTTCCTCTTGGGGAGGGCCAAAAACTTATTCTGAGAGCCAGCGTGATCAGTTGTGGGTTCCTCCATCTCTGATTTCAGCTGCAGAAAGATGTGGGATGAGTTCAGGCAGTGTAATGGTGCATGTTATGTGGCAAACCCATACTTATGTCTGTAGCACTGGACAAATTTTAACATTATTTTGAAGCTACATGTATAATCTAGAGGTTGGTACTTATGTGATGCTTTCAACATTTCTTTTTCCTACATTGCTTGTGTATATGTTCTGTATGAGTGCACACTGTCATCTTTACATTAATTCAGAGAAACTGGTAAGTGAGGCATGCAACAAGCCCACTATTCTTTATTAGCTAATTATCTGGTTGCAAGTCCCAGCATTCAGCAGTTTAAGCAAATAATATAGATGTGAATTATTAATTGCACGAGAACTGCTGTAATTGGTAAGAATGATAGATTCTAGCTATTCTGATCCGCTTTTTCTGATAACACCATCAAGCGTGAGCAACAAAGATACTGGAACCATAACAGCAAGCAGAGGTGGGGTCAATGACCTGAACTGGCTTTCGTTTTCCTTTCTAGAACATCATGTGAGCAGCAATATGTGTTGCCAACCTACTGCTACATGGTGGCAAGAATGTTTGTGTCTACTATTGTATTTCCATGTGTTTCTTTTTCATTTGTGCATTTTTTTTCTCCAATGAGTCAGCTGTAGAGTAGAAGTATTTCAGTCTTCCAAGCAACCAAATCTGCTGTTAAATAAGCCTTGAGTTTCCCTACCTTCCCCGTGCTCCAACCTTGTGAATCATTTAAGAAAGCCCATTTATAAGCAGAAAGTGAAAACCTGATCCCAAAGAAACCAAAGCTTCCACTGCTCTAAGATAATATCCGGTGTTTTATCATTAAAAAATAAATAAGATGTAAAAATGCGGCCATTTTACAATTTGTGAATTATCTGATAGTACTTCCCGTACAGTCATGGCTCTTCATGGAATTTGACATTTCTCCAGCATTGTTTAAGGCTGCTGGTTAATGCCATCACAGCAAGTTGTGGATAAACAGCATTTTATAGGGTCAGTACTCCGGCTCTAACAGAGTTACTCACAGAAAAGAAAGACAGTATGATCATTTTATTTCACTACAAAAACATGACAGTCCACTGCCGGTAGGAGTGCACATCAATCTTCCATAGTTGCAGTCCTGAGCCTGCTGGGCTTCCACTTCATTTATTTGCTTTCTCAGGCTGCAAGTAAATAGCAAGGTCACTATAGCCCTTCTACCTGCCACCTTTTGGCTTTGTCCTGTTTTGTTCTAAAGCCAAATTATCTGGAAATCCACCTGAAAAATGTAGTTCAGTGGTGTGAAATTTAGACACTCTAACAAATTACCAGGAGCAGAACATGCTGAGTTTCAAATTATCCTGCAGCCTGGGAGACTGCTAAATTAATTAGCTGGATAGAAAACTTCAAGGAGGAGCTACTGCGACAATGCACTGAAAGGAGGAAAGAAGTATTGTCGTTTGGAAGCAATGACATTGGGACTTGGGACACCTTACTGTACTGAAGTGTTTGCCAAGCCCATATATTCATGTCAGTGAACCAACATCCACCTCAGCAAACACTGGGAGCCAGTAGTAAAGGCTGTACACATATTAATGGCCATGTCCCGTATAGATTCTTCCATGTTTAGGGGGCCTATTACGCCTAATAAATATCTCAACTGTTATTGGCTGTTCAGCTTGCATTGAAAGAGCTGGCATGGTAGTCTTCCTTTAGAGAGAAAAAAATAGAACAACAACCAAATCACAAAGATTTGTGGGCCATTTAAAAACCTATAGGGCATGAAATTGATACTGTGCGAGAAAGAAGAGAAAGGAATTCCCTCATTAGGTCTGGCGTATTAGTACGAAGGCTGTTGCTGTAGTTTAATCTCAGTTCTTGTGATATATCCTCATAGTTCATTTATACCAGACATCCACGTAGAATAATCCATTAAGATGCTGATATTTCTTTTAATTTTGTTTATTTAATGTCTTCAGTTTTTGTATGTACACGTATCCTGTATGGAAGATCAAGGGGCGATTGTGTAAGTAGCTGTGTTATGTGTCCTGGACTGAAACGCTGACTCCCTGCTTCCAAATTGTGCTGTATAACATAATGGCTCTCAAGCACTATGGGCAGAATTGCATTTTCACTCTGTTGTTGATGAACATAATGGTGTTGACTGCTAAGACTGTCTCTGTGGCAGCAGCAGAACCTGATGTGACAATGATTCTTTCCAAGGCTTGTGATCCAGCAGCTTGGGCTATAACTTAACTGTTGCTTAGGCTTGTAGTTTGTACACCTCTTCTCCATCTCCGTATCTCAGTAAAGAAACTGATTTTAGAGGCCAAAATGTTGAAAAAGGGTCAGAGCATAGAAGATTAAGCTCTTGGTTAGCTCTTTCTCTCCTGCATGCCAAGCGTGTTCAGGTTGTCTACAGTCTTTGCTTGGACATGACTTAGAGTGGATGAAAAGTTTGAGTTAGTTTTTCTGGCAACGACTCTGTCCTGGAAACTACTATGAAATCAGCTGGAAAAATGGTCATGCCCAAATTATAAATGCAAATTCAGTCATTATATCAGACAAACACTATTTCCTCTGAGCAGGTTTTAATGTTTGACTATGGTAAAATCAAGCTAAACTTATTTTCCAGTTCGGTGTCAGCCCAAGTAACACAGGGGGGTACTGCAAACCACACGGGGGAGGAAGGAGGGGTCAGAGGAGCAGGGGTGGTCCCTCATTCTCGTTCTGTCTTACTGCACAGCTTGCTCCACCTTCTTCTTGCAGTAGAAAAGACCTCTTTGTAGTGGTGTACCCCTATTAGAATGTCAATTCTCTAGTTAAAAAAAAAAAAAAGAAATATGTTTTGTAGAAGAAGCAATGGGATGGATAAATTGTGCTGAAATACAATTCCTTTTCCCTTAATATCACACTGTGTTTATATCAATGATAATGTTTTTTTCTCCTTAATACTGAGGTCATGGTTATACTGTTTCTGAGTGTCTTTTTTCAACAAGGGTCTTGATTAGAATTGGAAAACTGTCTGGACTTATTTGGTATTCCCTCCAATCTGAGATCCACTGCTTCTCTTCCTGTGTTTTCCATATTCACTGGGAATGCTGAAGTCTAGAAAGGGAGAGCAGTTGCAGGTAACATTTACATCTTTTCAGATCAAAATCGAAGGAAGTTAATTCATTTAGAATTATAGGAGTATTTCCTGGTGTCTTCCCTCTTTCCCATCTCCTGTCTCCAAACCATGGGAACACTGTTTCTTGCTCTTCACATTATTCTTGTCTCGCATTTGGGGCCATGCCTCCAGGTATGTCTAGAGATAGATCAGACAAGTTGACTCCAGAAATATAATATATATTCCCTGAAAGGGAGTAAAACCCAGTTTCCAATTCCATTGTTACTTTGTGTTTGAATTATTCAGCATTACTGATAGACATGGTTTCTTTTTATTAGAACTCCATGTTTTATCTTTGTTCTAATAAAAAGTAACATGTACATCAGGAACCCTGAATAATTCAGTGTTACCACATAACTCAGGAAGATTACTTCTCTTTTTCAAGGCATTTCCTGCTTAGGTGTTCCAGAAATGAAGCAATTCTCTTATGAACAGTTGTTCCTGTTGTAAAAATGGATTTTAGCTACCATGCTGAGTGCAAAGTTACAGAATTTGCTCTTGTATTGCCCGAGGCAGCCTCGGCTCTTTCTCGGTGGGAAAAGGACAAACCAACATTTTAGCTATTCCGTGCAGTTACTCAAGTGTCTACAAGGGACTGTTCAAACTTTAACTTCATAAAGGATCTTTTCTCAGAATTATTTTAGCTAAGTATTGGCAAGAGAAATAGCATTTCTCCTCTGTCAGGTATCATCTTCATCAACGTATAATCTTTCGAGAAACATAAAGCGTTCTAATTAAACTGTGGATACATTTAAAGCCTTCTAAGCATTGGGTTTGTGTGTTCAAAAATTATCAATTGCTTATCAAAATACATATCAGGATGCCCTGGAATGCATTAACGAGACTAGAATTTAGGCTGGTATGCATTTGCCAGAGAAGTATAAAAACCCAACTGCAAAGCATGTTGATGTAGCAGCAGGTCTGTAGAGGTGAGGTGTTAATTTTGAGGTCTCGAAACCAAGAGTGTGAATTCAAAGTTAATCATCAGTTTCCACACTTCTGGAGCAACCAAAGCGTAGCAAGAACAAACCCCATAGAAAGAACCCAATGTGTTGGGTTTTTTCCCCTTCTGTATTTATTGTTCTACAGGGCTGTACATGGCCTATAACTTGGTATTTTCGTTGCTATCGTACCACTAGACACTTCTAAATTGCAATGCTATTGCTCTTCCTTGTGACCACTTTCCAGCCCATTTGACAATCTGCTTTTTCCACTTCTTAGCTTCGTTGCTTCTTTTACCCTTTTAATTAATTCTGTGCAGAAAAGTCACCAATCTCCTCCTGTTTCGAAGCTCCCAGTCTCCAATCTCCTGCTTTGTCATGATGCCTGCAATTGCTGGTCAATTCCAGCAGAGTGGAGTTCATTTTGACAAAATGATTTTGCAGTTTATGAATTTTCATCTTTATTTGTTTCACGTTAGAGATTCTCTCTCGCACCATGGAGTGAGGAATGGTGTTAGATATTCACTCATCTTCACAGCCACTTGTTTCTGTTAAACTAATGCTAGAGGAAGGAAACCTTTTTGCTGTATTTGTATTTACTGTACTTCAGAGCCAGCCAGGACAGGTGTTTGTCCTTTATTATTTCCTGTTCACTCCTCTTCCAGATATCAATTATATGACTAATTAATTATCCATAGAGGAGCTTCATCTTTTCCTGCTTAGGTAATTCCTCTCAAAAGCCATGAAAATTATATTAAACTACAATCTATTAGGCTGGCCAGCCCCCAGCCAGTTTCCACTCCTGATGTGTTTCGTGGTGTACAGGTTTCTAGATAATGTACAAGCCGTGGGCAGTAGAAGCACCTCTCATTCTGTAGGGTCACGTCATTTTGTCATGTCTCATGGCTGCAACTCTCTGTAAGTTTGAAATTCTAGTCCTTGCTTCTGACAGTAAGTTCTTTTACCTGTCTCTAATCCAGAGGTGTTCTGCAGAACGCTGCCCATCTTGTAAGGTTTTCCACTGCGGTATCAGGTTGACGGGGACTGAAACTGCCATCTTCTCATAATGAAAATGGCCTATGAAAAGTCTTTTATTTTTGTGTTTGTTTTGCTCAGTGCGCACTAAAACTAATGTAATGTGGAAACAAATCTTCCTTTGTTGATGTAGAAAATAAAGTGTTTTGCCCAGGTTTCCATGGAGACAATCAGACTGCCATAAATGAACATGAAACAGCTCTTAGTTCTGCAGAATTTTGCTGTTCTGAAATCATTACATTACAAGTCATTCACGGGGGCCCTTTGCTTGTCTTTTGTGATGCCCTCCAAGAGTCCTTGGGTCATTTCTAGGCTGCTAAGTATTACAGTCCCCATTTTAAATACTGAAAAGAAGGCAGGGAGGCGTAGGGTGACAAACTCATCTATCCAAAGTCACAAAAAAGGCACTGATAGAACAAGAAGACAACGTAAGGCTGTCTTTTCTTCTTGCCCCATTGACTAGGACACTCACTACCCATGTGCAAAGATGCTAAAACCAAGTATAATGTTGGTAGTTCTTCCCTGGGAAACTGTCTTGAAGAATGCTGTCCATATTTATTGTACCTTATTATTTAAGGATAAAATAGGCTCCTATATTTTATACACAGTAGTTAATAATTTTTTGAGCCAAATTCTACTTCATTTATCCTAGCAAATAAGCAAAGATACTTAATGGAAAGAGTAGAGGTTTTCTCCCTTCCAGGGCTGAACATCTTACCTGGTTGGACATTTAAGTAGGGGTATGTAGAGATGCACAGGGTGCCTGGCTGGGAGTTGCTGTAGCTGTAACAACATCGACATTCAATCTGTCGACAAATAGAGCAAACTCGTCAGCCTTTCAGAGCATTCATATCCTTTGCTTGCCTGGCTCTCTACAATGCCTGTGTTAGAAAAGAATTGTAATTATGCATCAAACAAATATTGAGGCCTAAACCCAGCAGTTTTGGTCCTCGTTTTTTACTGTGTGCTGGTGGAGTCCATAATAACAGCGATGCACTTTTGCTTCTGTGTTACCTCTAAATATGAACATGAAAAACCACAGTATTCCTGTCTTCAAATGAAGAACAGAGGGGTTCTATATCTGCTTATATTTATTTGTTGTTTTTTTTTTTCCTACTCGCAGTTCACAGTATTACGCTTAATTACAGTTCTTAATCAGAAAGTTGGAAACGGGTTCTCACAAACTAGCTGTCTGATTAAATCATGGTATTTTTTCCCCTTTATATTATTGCTTCAGTTAAAGTATAAATTACAACAGCCTCAGAAGTGTATTGCAGAAGTGTTTCATGACATATGATGCAACCTTTCTCCAAGCAAATCAAAATCTGTGTTTGTGTTCATCTGAAATGGGAAAAGCATATCTTAAATTATGCATGAATAATTTAAAATATTATTTTCTGAAGAAGGTATAACCTGTTTTGTTTTCATTGGCCTTGGAGTAGAATAATTTGTATTAAATGAAATCCCACTAAATAAATGATAATTCACTCCAGTGTTGTAGAAAGCCAAAATGGTCTAGGTCGCTTCACAGGAAAAATGATATTTTCATTTAAAAGTTACCAGAGGATTGTCATGTCTAAGCACTGAGACATCTCAAAGCTATCTTAAATATGCTTTCTTTTTTTCATTAATAATGATTTGGAGTTTTTTATTGCTTAGATTTTGTAGAATCTTTGCAGTTTATGTTTTTAGTATATCCCCAGCAGCAATGAGAACAAGATCTTACTGGCTTTTGGAAAGAAAACCAAAGTTTCTTCTGTTCTGGGGATCAAAGGAAATCACCCAGTATTGCAGTAGCAGATATGGATATTGCAGTCTCAGCTTCTTACAAAACTCAAATCTGAGTTAGAATCATTTTCCAGGATGTTACCAGTTCCCCAGTTCTGCCCGTGTGGAGATCCAAGTGCTTTCTCTCTCTTTCCATCAAACCCATTTGCTAGAAAAGTGAGCTTGAAAGTCTGAGGGAGCGTATTTCCTTCCAGAGGAGGTTTGGCTGGGCTTGGGGCAGCCAAGGGGCAGGAGCAGGAGCAGGGAATGCTAATGGCTCTTCTGCAGCAAGAGCCACAACTGAGGTGGCAGATCCCTGACAAGCTGGTGGGATGGAGATCATCTGGAGTGAGTAGCAGGATGCCTGGGGTTAGAGCCGCTTGACTGCATTGTTTGAGGGTACCTTTGAAAAGCGAGCGGAGAGCTGACGCTGACCGAAAGGAACAGTTGTGTTTTTAGCTCAGCTCCTGTGCTGAGCATCTGTTCAGACAGATACTGCACAACCGTGTCCTCCCTGCGAGGCACAAGCAGGAGTTGCTTCATTTTCTCATGTTCCACCAACTAAAGACGAGAGCGATCTTTTGAAGCTCTGCTTCCATCCCAGGGAGCTTGAAGCTGATCACCCCAGGGGTTCTGGGGACTCTAAGGCAGAAACTGTAGAGCTGCTGTCATTAAACATATGCCAAAGCCCTGTGAATCCCAGAGAATGAGGTTATTTTTGTACCCTCACTGTTTCCTGCAATTAATAATTGAACACAACATCTGACCAGTGTCCTGTCTGTGGGGTTTTTAGGTCTATTTTGCCTTCAGCTCACTGGGATATGCAGAAACACACCCTCAGGTATGACACACAGAGGCACAAATTATCACATAGTGGAAGTGCTTGGAATTTAGAGAAGCAGGATGGCACCGATGCCAGATCCCACAGTATCGAACCACTGCCCCTGCCCTGTGCTGGCCCTGGGTGAACCTTTCCCTTGCAGGCAGGAGAGGTGTTTGTGCAGAGAGCACCCAGTGCTAGCTGGAAAAGAGAGCGGGGACGTAGCTGTGTTTGACAGCTTCTTTTTTGCCAGCCTAGGGAAATATTTGAGATCCATTTGTGGGCTATTGAGATATAAATTAGAACAATTCATTGGCAGAAATCGAGCCAGGAGCTTCTCTTTTATGACTTCAGAAAATCATCTGTAGTCTCATACACATCTCTTGGCTGGTTGCTGGCCTGATACCTGCATTGAAGGTGGTGAGTGCTCAGCACATCCACCAATGGAAGCACATTTCCTAATTGATAGTCTTATGCTTTTTTTCATTTCCTTCACTTATTTTCACTGCCTCAGATTTCTGTATATTTCAGAAGGAAATTCCTTTAAATGCTCGAGTTCTTATCCTTTGCTTTAGAAAGGAAATCTGCGGAGCGCTTTGAAGCGTCTTTTGCCTTGGATGGCCCTCAGCAATGTCAAAAGCAATTATATGTCAGTTATAAGAAATGATTTTTGAAAGTGCCCATAAAAATTAAAGTAGATGTTTCTGTGCATTACACCAGCATCTTCAGCCCCTCAATGTTAGGGGTGTTGCAATTATGTTAGGGTGCTGCAAAACTAAGCTATACAAAAACGCTGTGCAGTGATGGAATAAATGCTGACAGTTTGCAATGTTACTGTTTAACTGCCTTGAGAAATTCCATTTACTGAAAATAATTCACATACATGTTTGAAACGTTCAGGCCTACGGTAATTAATTTTCAGCTGAATTGATTTCTGTATGGAAATTGCCCTGAGTAATTATGGAGAGAGGGAGCATGTGAGAGAAAAAGAGAGACTTAAATATTGGAGCTTGTTAATCGAAGACATGTTCTCCTCTAGACTTGGGGGAGGGCTACCACCAATTTTCTCCCTAATGAAGCAGAATGATTTATGCCAAGATTTGCAGAAGCAAAATAAAAAGCATTGGTAATTATTTGCAATTGATATTGAGGGGTGTGGGGGTGTTGTAATCTGTTATTTAATAACATTTTTTAAACCAGAATTAACAAGACGAGCTCTGAGGAGAAATGTTATGCTGAGCCCCAGCTCTGAACGCCTGGAAGAGCATCCCAGGCTTACTTGGGTGTTTGTTCATACAAGGGTGATGGGTAAGTCCCGTTGACTTTGGCTAAGCTCCAGTGACAGGTTAAACTCAACAGGTGGATTGGTTGTAGTTTACCTCTGGAGCATTGCAAACTTAGCATGTTTCCACAGAAGAGCAGAGCAATGTTCACCTGGGTGCTCTTTAAGTCAGTATGTATGGCCACCTTCCCATGAAGGAGAAAAATAAATTCATCATCTGCTTTAGAGCTGAGCAGAGGCTCTGATTCTGGGGGGAGGTCTGTGGTTTACTTCAGATAACTGATGTGTTAAAACCATAACTGATTTCAGCCATCCTGTGTTAACCATCTTGTGTTGTAAACGTGCCCCATTCCCAGCAAAAATCAGTGGCAAAGTATGTAGAGATTTTTATTAATACATATTTAAGCTCGCTGCAAGGCTTCTTACACATTTGCTAAACGGTGGTCTTCATGGAATTTTATGGTAAAATTCCTCCAAGTCATTACTTGGCTGCTTTGATCACGCTTTCTCTTTGGCTATCACCATGCTGTAAGTGGCAACAAGATGCTGTTATGGAATGTTGCCTCTTAGATCTGAAGTTTGACGTGAGCTGCCAATTGAGCTTCACGCAGAGTGGGGAGGAAGCCAGGTGAGGAGTCACCCTTCCACCCAGACCAACCCATGGTGGCAGCTCTATCACTTCTGCGCCCTCACTGCTTGCCTTCTCCAGCCGGGAGCTGTGCTGTCCTCCTGTGTCTGGCTTGGGGTGTTGCTGGTATCAAGTATTACATAGCAATAGAGAAAGGCACACTCTAATGTCATGCATCATTTAATTGAGAGACTTTGTTTTATTATCAATCTATTTTTTTTTTGTTGGTCTTAAAACCTGCAGCAGGAGCTGTGTTGCAGAGAGCAGGTCCTGTTTTCCAGTTCAGCATACCTTTCCCAACAGATGTTCTTTTCTCATATAGTCAGAACAGTTCCGAGGGGATTGCATAAAAGCAATGGCTCTTGACATTTCATTATGCAGAAGTATTTCTGTCATTGAGTGAGTGTAGTACTTATTGTCAGGCAATTTTGAAAACAAAAAAACCCAATATTTACATAATGCCATTTCTTTTTGATTGTGCCGTTTGTTTCAGCCCCACTAAACAGCTATGAGTTTGAAATCATTCTCTTCCCCCAAACAAACGGTCATAAAAACAAAATCAAGCTCATAAATCTTGCTGTGAACTAGTTGTACAGTTTCTGCAGGGTTACACATCCTTTGCTGCAAGACATTGAAAGTATTTATTTGTTATCACCCTTTTAAAGTCAAATGTGTGAAAAATAAATTTACTGGGTTGTGATTAACACAGTGACCCACGGCTGCAGCGTATAGAGCTACAGGCTTATAGAGCAACTTCTTCCTGCACTGCCATTGTCTGAACTAAGGAGTTTCCTCCAAGTCATAAGTCTTCTTTTATAGTGGTAATATATAAAACCACAAAATGTAATAGAAAAGTATCTCAAACACTGGTGTTAGGTCTTTGTCCAACACTGATTTATCTTGCAAACTCGCAGCCTCTGGTGAATGGTGCAGGGAGGGGAGAGGAAAGCCTGTACAGTTCATAAGCAGGTACAGTTCTCTGCTCGCTTTGTGGAGCTGGGAGGGATTTGGGATGCAATTGGTGTTTGTAATCCTTTTGGTATTTGGAAAGAGATGCCAACATACTGTTAGGAGGTTGTTAATGGTGCGATGAAATCCCTGGTGTTTCTTGTTTACCAATTATTCTGGTATCTCTGTGAGGTAACCACAGAAGATCTGTAGTTTTAATAGGGAACTTGGGTTGCTGTGCATAATAAAAGCCTGACTAGAAAAAAGTTCTTTGTCTCTTTAATGACAGGAATTCTGATCCTCTGCTCTCATTTTGTGTAAATGGGCCTCGCACAGGTTTTGGGTCACTGCGTCTAGATGAAAGCCTTTCCCCTTTGTGCTCCAATCCGCATAACCCATAGAGCAGACCAAGAGTCTACAATTTCCTACAGAAATGTTATGGCCAATGAAGCAGAAGCTTCAGCCCATCTAAACACTCACTTTTTGCTGTACCAGACAGCAGGAGACTTCAGAGCTCAGGTAGCAGGATAGCTGGCCAGAAAACAAATGTCAGTGGCAGAAGCATCTAGGTGTTAAGTGAGGAAGACTTGTGAGCCAAGATAAAAAGACAGAAATCCTAAATTTTCCTAGGATGAAAAACTCCTGAACATGTTTATCCAGAGAGATGTGCGGTACTGTATTTCCCTGTATTTCAGCCAGCTCCTCCTGGGAGGGATGCTTCCCCTGGAGACCTACTGTGTAGGGATTTACCAATGTGGGAAAAGCTCAGGACAGGAAGCTCTGGAGCCTGGACTCACCAAAGATGGACAGGGGCACTGGAGTGGGTTTTCATCAAAGAATTTCTTTTCACGTGAAACCATTAATTCCAATATTGACTGGACACAGATGTCCTGCAAAAGTTTTGGACCAGTCCTCAGCACTGCCAGGTCAGATTAACTCACGGTATTAATTTCACCTTCAGTCTTAGTATAAAGAATAAGTGGAAAAAAATGTCATTTATTAAAGCCACACTTAAGGTATTTTTGTTATTCCTGTTCAGACAGACTCGAGTAACTGTGCAGACTCTTTGACACAGAAAAGGGGTGGCTGTAGTTCTCCTTTCAAAGGACATTTTCATAATTAAAAACTTCATTTATTTTTTTTTTATTCCTCTTCCCACTTTCATTTATTTATTTGTACTTTTGGTTCTTCATTTTCAAAGATTTCATATTCATTGCTTTAGGACAAAAAGAACTGTGATGACAAATATGGTTGTTCTGTTTCATCTTATTCCCAAGGGTCTTTTCTTCTGCAGATGATGAGCATCTGCTCCTAGTCATGTAGAAATCTGATTAACAAAGCATGATCTTTGATTAGCATATTTCAGAAATAGTTTCTTATTATGATCTCTCCTTAGGGCTTGTGTTGCTTAGCAGTAGAACAACCTTTCAAACTTATTTAACATGTTGAGGAACTTTGAAGACATACAAATCCCTCTTTTGACCTTTTATGTTCATATGGATCATGTATTCTGCGTAAATGGAGAAATAATCATCCACGTTATGGAGGTTTTGCTGTCTTTTGACAAAACCCATGGTTTGTTTTTAATGAACTTCTACTGTTTGGAACTGTATGTAAGGGCTGTTTGTAATGAATAAGAAATTATGCTTCTCTAGTGTGTTCCATTTAAGGAACTTCATGAGCTTTTCCACCACGAATGAAATTTCTCATCCAAGACACTGGTGGGAAAAAGCTTTTTTTATTATTATTGCCAGAATTATTATTATTTTCAGATTTTAGAAGCAAGGCAGTGAAATAGAGAGAAGGTGAGGTTTAAAAGGAAATAGTGACTGGGATTTCTAGCATCTTTTCCCCATTCCCATGCTTCACACTGATGACCCTTCAACAATATTTTTCTTTCTCAATAGACAAGTTTTTTAATTGCAAAATACTTGCAAGTTGTGTTTCTTTTAACAATAATGTATTGTGTGATGCTGCTTCAGAATATGTGTACTTCAGAAGTGCATGCATTTTTATTGCATTAAAAGACCTAGGGAGCATCCTGAAGTGGATGTAGTTCTTCAATTACAGTAAATTTTACTATGAAAAAATGTCAAGTATTGAAACTCTACCTGATGTCAGATAGACCATGTGGGCGTAAATCTTGCTTCTCTCATTCGAGCCAAATCAGTATTGACTTTCCAGGCTGAACCCCACTTTACGCAGGCTGTGACTGATAGAACACGACGAGCAGTGGGCCAGAGAGTGCTCTCCAGCAATCCAACAGCGTTGGCAGATATTAGCCCTGGGCTCCTAGCCAATTTGCCCAAGGGTTTCTGTGGATGCAGCATTTTGCATCAAGGATGGGTCACCAGTAAGAGCAAACAACAGGCTTGTGCTCCAGTAAAGGAGCAAGGCCAGCTGCAAGCCAGCAAAGGTTCTGGCCATTACATTTTTTTTATATGGGTACAACCTTTGAATTCTGTCAACCCACTGAACCTATAATCTGGTGACCCTTCATGCTCCAGGTGGTGCTTGCCAATTAAAGGCTTGGCAGAAGAGGGTGCCTCTCTCTGGTTTGCAGTTTAAGAATGTCTAGGTAAGGAAATCATGGCTTACCGTTTCAATCCCTGTCAAATACCTGCCTCAGTCTTTATCTCTGTCCCCAGCGAGAGCCAAGTGAGAGGATTAAGTGTGTTCATCTCACCCGCTGTGTTCTGGGAATGTAAAAAGCAGGGACTGAGCTACTTCTCATCTGCTTGTTGGTCTGACTTAGAAAAGACACCAAAAGTCGACACCAAAACACCCCTGAAGAGCCTTTTCAGCCTTTGGTCTCCCAGTGAGACAGACCTGGCCCTTCAAAAACCACCCATGTATTTTCCTAATGACAGCTCTCTGCATGTCAGTGCCTTGTTGTTTATGGTGCAGAAAACAGATGGTCTTTTCTCCTTCCTTGCTCACTTCACCTTTTCTATCAGTTTTAATGTCTTTAAAAGAAAAAGCTTTTAACACTTCTGTTTTATTTTTATGATTTCCCCATGTCTTGCACCAAAGGCATTCCACTAAATACATATGCACTAGTGAAGCTCAATTGCCCATCACAAATGTGTAATGGGTGTTAATGTGGTACGAGCTTGTCGCTGTGGCTGTTTTAACTGGTACAGAACAGCTGCAGCACTTCGGCACTGCAGGAAAACAGAATCCTCTGC
Source organism: Jacana jacana (assembly GCA_013400555.1). Classification (NCBI taxonomy): domain Eukaryota; kingdom Metazoa; phylum Chordata; class Aves; order Charadriiformes; family Jacanidae; genus Jacana; species Jacana jacana. The sequence continues at coordinate 12,013 of VZTM01025958.1, read as the reverse complement.
CTCTTGGAAGTACATTTGTAAAGAAATTTAGTACACAGTAAACTGAAACTCCTCATACTTTAAATAGTATCCTTTGAAAGTTTAGCTGATCCTTCAGTAAAAGTGGGGAACTCAGTTATCATAATGTGCAATAAGAGCTTTATACAGTCCCAAAAATGAAATTAAGAGTTGCCCATTTCCAAGAACGTCCCATTATGTGGGGAGGGAGGGGAGAAGTAAGATGGAATTAGAGGAAGCATTAGAGAGGAATAGAAAGTCAAATCCATGGCAAAATATTGTCCAAAAAAGCTCATCTAAAAATCACTTCTTAAAGGTGCAGTTTGTATGGCTGTGACCCCCCTTCTGAAGTATTCACATAACCATTTGCTGAGTATTTGTAATTCATCCAGGCAGATATGTCTTACTGCTGATCTTCAGGAGCATCCTTTTGTGAGAGAATGAATTTAGATAGATAGCTTTTCAAATGGGACTTGATTGCAGAAAAGTATTTGTAAGAGATTTTCCCAGGTGGGATCAGTGCTCTAATTGGAGTGGAATTCTGCGTAGCACCTCTTTTTTTTTTATTTCAAAGATTACCAAATCACTACTCATTTAAGGAAGCGTCTGTAGAAGCTTGGTAGAGGCAGACAGGCAGGCTTGCACACTGGTAAGACAACAAATATGGTCTGTTGAGCTTCTTTAGAGACCAGGAGGCTGCTGATACGTGTGTGTGTGTGTGTACACATGCACAGCTGTGTTAATTCTTCCCAGTGCAGGATCACATGTCACTTTTGCACATTTTCCAGACTCTTGACTAGTTGCAGTACATCAAATATCCATCACGTTAGAGGGAGAGAAGTTCCCTTTATTGCTCCCATGTCCTCTTCTCCGGCAACTTAAGAACTGGGGAGAGAAATATTGCTCACTGTACATCTACCCTCGAGCTGGCTGAAGGACTGAAGATATATTTCTGGGCAATATGTCCCTGTCTGTCCCCAGATCCTGTTAGGCTCCTGTTTGGCTGTTGGAGGAGAGGACAAAGCAGTAGGGATTGCTCCTTGGGGAACCAAAGCCACGGACCTCTCAGATGCTACCACCAAGAGAGGGAACATTGGATAGTGTCAAAATGAGAATAAAGAGCATGAGGACTAACTTAAGAGTAAAAACTTTTCCTGGGAAGCATCATCAGGGACAACAGCTTGGACATATTTACTCTGAGATAATAACACATCATGATCTCTAATCCCACTTCCAACAGCACTGCTGGTTACCTAAATTGTTGTAAAAAAAGCCCAGGATTATTTTCACGTTATCACTGCTATTCTACTAAAGCATTTTAAGTACAGCAGAGGCTTATCTGTAAAAATTAAAAATCATTTCTACAAAATACACCTGTTTTAGAGTATCTGTGAAATTAAATGTGGGGTTGTTCATTCTAACCGTTTGTCATCTGTCAACAAAGAGATGACTTTATATGCATTTCTCACTTTGTTTTTTAATATGTCTGGTCTTTTACAGCCCTTGATCCATCCAAAGACCCCTGTTTGAAGGTGAAGTGCAGCCCACATAAAGTGTGTGTCACTCATGACTATGAAACTGCGATTTGTGTAAGCCGCAAGCAGCTGGTGCACAGGTAAGGAAAGTTCATGTTGTTTGAGGGGTTTGTGTCTTCATAGACACCCAGTATGATGAGAAAAAGTAAAATGAGAAAGCTCCAAAGTAAACATCAAACCCCATATTTTAAAAACATAAATATATCCAACCTCTGCTTAAATTCAGTAAAGAACTGAAAAGGCTTGGTAGAACTTTGCAGAGCATCACCCCGGGGAGTCACATAATTACAGAAAGCTCCAGGTCTGATTATTGAATGACTGAATTAAGAGTGAGTGAAATAGCTAATACCTTAAAAGCATTGACCAAGGTCTTCAAATTAGCATCAGAACTTCACTGAGTGAAGCTATTCGTAAACAAAGAAGTCTGCTGGATATAGGTTGAAATATGCTACAAACAACCAAGAGTGAAATAATTTATAAACAAATTTAGAGAAAACAAATGAACATTGCCCTAATTTGGATGCAGAACAAGCAGAACCAGTAGAGAAACTCGTCTCGAGTAGCTCCAGTGTTGCTCTTAGTCAAGACTGAGAATAAAACTGAAGGAATAAGCCCCCTCCATTTGCCAACAGATGTTGAATAAAACTTGTACGGCTGCAATGGGCAACTCTGAGTGGTTGTACTTTGAGAAAAATATGTTGGCTTGCTTTCATTATGTTTGACTGATAAATCTGGGAACTGATCTCCAATCTTTTTCCCTACATGGTAGGGAAGGAAAAATTTGCCTGTAACAACTTGGGTCCCTAAATGTCATCGTCAGCTGAGATGCGAGTTCCACAAGTGTTTAAGCCAAACTAAATTCAGGAAGATCTGATTCCCGTGCACCAGCACTACATCATCTTATCTCACTGCTACCTGGCAGTAAAAATAAAAAAAAAAAAAGTCTTTGAATTATAATACAAAGTGGATGTTGTAAAGTGCATGAGGTGGTATGTTTAACCTTTGGTTTTCACTATGGAATGAAGCCTAGAAGGATGTTAGGAACGTGCCTGTGTGCAGTGCTTACCTTCTAATGACATTTTTGGCATTATGTGGCTTACATTTTTTAGTTAGGATGGATCGAAAGTGCTTGCATTATGTATAGTCCTTATGATGTATAGACGTAGATGTTGAGCCAAATGCTTTCTGAGCTATTTCCAGGATTAAATGTCCCAAAAGCGGTCAAAATGGTAAAGAGTAATGCTATAGAGGAGGAGCTGAATATCCCTTTTTTCCAGCGAGCAGGCAGTGTTTCATGCAATCCCTCTATGATTCCTCCACTGCCTGCAGCTATTCCAGCTAACCTTTTGAGCAGTACTGTGACTATGGAGATGAATAGAAAAGTATTGAAAACTTACTTTGAAAATTCTCCAAACAATTTCCAGCAAGTTTTTTAATACTCAAAGAACAACTGCTGATGTGTGATAGTAGCACATATGTCCCCAAAGCGGTTTTATTCTCAAAATATCCAGCTCCCTGTGCCTCAGAGGGTAGACAAGTCAATGAGGAAAGTAACTAGGCCAAATTCTCTGCCGACTTGAATCGGTGGAGTCACACCACTAAAGATTTTCATCATTAGTCCCACAACATTCTGTTCTTTTCTCTGTGCCTGACCTGAATACCGCTGTACATCTGACTCCAGTCCTACTTAAGGCTGTATTAATCAGGAGTAAATGCGTTACAAGAGGTGGACTTGCACCACTGAAAGCCTGAATACATGAATGGTGGGGCCATGCATGGTCAGACCCATGGCGTTGTTCAGCAACGTTGCGATTACATTGCGTACCTGCACTGCTTTCGGGTGTGCTCAGAAGAATTTTCCATTTCATGCATCATTATCAACTTGCTGTGGTGGCTTTCCAAAGCACGTAGGCTCAGCAAAAAGTAATCAGGAGAGCAACATCTTGCGTTATTGCTGAGGTTTCCAGGCAGAGCTAACGCGGGTTTGCGTCACCTGGTTAACTGCCCGGCTGGAGAGCTGCAGCATAAGGAACTCTGCTGTTCCAAACATAGTGTTTCTGACTTGGAAATCACCAGTGACAACACAGCACCTTTGCTGTTTCCTTTCCTTTGTGCTGGAATACACTTTTTATACCACTGCAGTGACAGGGTATTAAAATGGAGTTAGATGAAAAATTGTTATTTTACATTTAGTCAGACCCTGGCTCTGTGATGGCTGACTCATCCTGGAAGGCTTTCAGGCAGAGCAAGCCTCATGCCTTTAGAGTAAGACTCACATCTGGCAGCACAGCTGTTGCATACTGCCCAGGCTTCCATCCTGCCTCCAGTGGATGTGGGATCTCCAGACCCAGCTGGCCACCTCATTGGGGTGGGTGCGCAGAAGGGCAGTTCATGGTGCCAGTGGGTTTGGTGCTGGGTCACCCCAGGGTGCCAAAGGAGCCTGCCAGAAGTCCCCCACTCCAGGGGCAGCCTGGCCATTCCTGTGCAGCCTCCTCCTTCCCTGTCTCTCCTTCCCTCCCCTCCACGGTCACCCGGTGACAAGCAGTGTGTCTCAAAGATAAGGGAGAAAGATGTCCAAGAGGTGTTTCAAACAGATAGTAGCATTTTGTCAGCACATCCCCTAAGACGTTTGCAGTACAAATCAGACAGGCCATTAAGAGAAAAGGCAAAACTGAGCAGTGATTGAAGAGTGTGTAAAAGATAAATTTGAAGGTACCTTCTTATATGCTTAATAGTCCTTGGACTAATGATAGAGCCTTATGAAATCTTTTGTGTGGATTAAAAGCCCCTTTCAATTTGGACATGATCTATGAGGAAGACCCTTTATTAGTTCAGTTTTGCATGAAATGCAGTAGTTAATACCTCTCAAAGATTTCTCATCCATTTGCAATCCTGTTAAAACTTCGTGCCATTTGTCTCCGCTGGTGTTACTAGTGGAGCTGATGGGAAGGAAAGATTTCACTCTTGGGCTTTTTTGAAAACAACAGAATGAGAACACAGGATTGATGAAAAAATTATGGGCATATTAACATGTCCAGGGTTTGCAGCTTTGTTCAGTCCATTTAACATGCAATCACCAATTAGTTCATCGCTGCGGTGTATGTCGCTCACAAAGGTAATCAAGCAATGTCTCTCTTTCTCTGCTGTGACTTAGAAATCCAGGTATTTACTCAGAATTTCTTCAGTGCTTTTGAGGCTACTGCTGCTGACAAAAGAGGCTGCTGCTGAGGTCCTCACAGATTACTTTTTCTTAGGATCTGGACAAGTTCCCAGATAAAACATCTGTTCTTCTAAATTATGCATCAAAGGCTTGGTCTGACCAACATGGCAGCGCTGGCAACTCCATTTACCCACAAGGAGCAGACAGAGCTCCCTCTCTGCCTCTACAAATCCTGCAGCTGATACACTGTTCCTGGCCAGGAAGGACTCTTGAAAACAAATCCAGTAAAACATCCCCCATATGTGAGACTCAGCATTTTGGTGCCGCTGCTGTTGTGTGTGTTGTTTGTGTGCTTCAAATTGATTGCAAAAGGGAATCCACAAATGGAGGAAATTAATAATTACAAGAATGTCAGTGACCCACCTGCTTTCAAGAACTGCTCGGGAGCATTACAGAAAAAATCTCTGACCACAGCAATTGCACTTTTAGGGATTTACTGAAAAGTTGTGCACGTAAGCGAGGATTTTAAACAGCACTATTCCTCAATGTCCATGTATTAGATAAACAGTTACCTTTTAAAATGCATCAAATACAGGGCATACAAACCCTAACCCTGCTGCTTTGCTCCCCTCCCTGACTCCTGCTGGTCTGTGTTTCCTCTTTCTCTGCTGCTGGGTGCTAACGAGGGTTGGCACAACACCAAGCCCTCCTTCAGGGGCAAGATCTTCCCATGCTGAAAACCCGACTCCCCCATTTTTGGTGGCCTGACCATTGGGAGGGAGGTCTTGTTCCTAAGCTAAACATCATTAATACTCCAAGATTTATGTGGTAATGTTTATCAAAGCCTGAATACACGAGCAATCTATATGAGATGTTGTAACAGAACCAAACCTGGGAGATGATTAATTATCTTTGGCTTTACTGGTAACATCAGTTTGTTCCCCAATTAGCCTTGCTGTGTTCATAGCTTTTTTTCGATTCTCTCGTTCATTTTCAGGCTGATTCAGAAAGGAATTGTTGTTCATTTGGGTATTAAGTACAATTCAGGGAAGAATGCATATCCCAAAGGAACTTTACTATGTTCAGTTTCCTGATGGTAAATTTATCAGTGTTAAATCTATGTGTTTTACATGTATGTATTTTCTTGAAAGGGCTACTACTTGCAGCAAGAAGGAAGAACCCAGAGAATAGTAGGGCAAGTGTGACTATTTCTAGCTTCTCTGCAAATCCCTACTTTTGTTCTAGTTTGTGCTAACATGAAGAGAGAAGGGATGTTCCTCCCTAACAGGGTGAATTCTCTCCCATTTCATTGAAATCTTGATGCTTCTTTCTAAGCTGGCAGATGCAAGACAGGCAAAATCATGCAGAAAATTTGGAAAATCTCCCGTAGAAATGCTGTTCTTTCAATTATTATTTATTCTTAGCTGAGGAGAAATGCGGTTAATTTCAATGGTGCTGCAGTAGAGCACAGTCTGTTCATCCATTGTGGGCAGGCAGCTTGCCAAAACATGTGTTCTGGGACACTGTGGCCTTCCTGGAGTAACAGGACTCCATAATTTTTACGGTGAGATGTGGGACTCCACGCAATAATTTAGGATAGTACAGCTCTATAATAAAATCATTATGAAGATTAAATTGTTAATGTATACACTGCATGCAGAAAACGTAAATATCTCCAGAGTTGCTTGTAAGTTCTGGGATGAATTCAGTTAGGAGTTAAGTTTTACTGCAGATATGCTTATGGGAACCAAATGAATCTTTGGTTCATTAACATTTTCATAGTTAAGGGGAGGAGACTGCCCAGTTAGAGCAAAAAGAAAATCTTTTTACCATTGTTTTAGATGAAAAAATAAAATAATTTCAAATTTGTTGGATTTTGTTTTCCAAGTAACAAAACAACAATATTTATGTCTCTCTGCAAACTGTTTTGGTGTCACTCAGTCTGATTTTCTTAAAAAAGAAAAAAAAAAAGTATGTTTTCATGCAAAGCGCTTTATCCACCTCTAAAGCTGAGCATTGATTTCTCTAATCCACCAGCATAGATTTTTGTGTCAGAAGAAAGAGCGTTGAAACATTTGATTAAACACACACTCACAGAAAACAACTGATTGCATTAGGTTTTTTTTAAAACAAATATATTATACTGGGGAAATTGCCAAAATTTAGGCTTGTTATTCCCAAGGGTACCTCTGACAGAATTTGGGAGAGTTGTTTTAATCCTCTATGAATTAAAGTACTAGACATGAGCAGGGTGGGGTGAAAGTGAAAGGCTTTTTTTTCTTCTTCTTTTTTTTTTTAATTGTAATTTGTAAACATTAGTGTATTGCTCTGTAAAGACAATTATTCTTCCCAATATCTAATCACTCATGGTACGTTGCACAGTTTAACTCTAGCTCATGCTGTTTGTCCAGAAAAATAAATTGAGAACCCCGGAAAATCAAAGAGAGAAGGGCCTTTGAGGTCACAGCCAAGTACATCACATAATGTGATGTGCAAGTCTTTAGAGAAAACTTGAAAGCTTTTAAAAGCATTTCATCTCTGGACCTGCCTGACAGCAAAGACATGCCTCTGCTGCAGTGCAAAGGCTTTGGATTTTGCAGCAGACAGGTAATAGACACATGGAAATCAGGAATGTTTGTTTTTTTATTGTGAGCTAAGTTGCCTTTTAATGAGACAGAGAGCACATGGTTTGATGGGCCATCAGTCTACGAGTGCTCAAGGGGACCACTATATAACAGTCTGACACTCTCCTTTATTGCCCACTGCAGTTCTTTTTAAAATTTTTATTATGAAAATTATGATCTAAGGATGAACTCCCAAAGATCAATAGCTTTTCCTCCAAGACAGTCTTCGTCTTTAACAGCCCAGGATTTAGTCCAAGGATGCCTAAGTATCGGAACGGCGCTCACTGGTTTTAAAATCACAGAATCACAGAATATCAGGGATTGGAAGGGACCTTGAAAGATCATCTAGTCCAATCCCCCTGCAGGAGCAGGAACACCCAGAGCAGGTCACACAGGAACGCATCCAGGCAGGTTTGGAATGTCTCCAGAGAAGGAGACTCCACACCCTCCCTGGGCAGCCCCTGCCAGTGTTCCCTCACCCTCACCATAAAGAATTTTTTTCTCATAGTGGAACCTCCTCTGTTCCAGCTTACATCCATTACCCCTTGTCCTATCATTGGATGTCACTGAGAAGAGCCTGGCTCCATCCTCCTGACACTCACCCTTTACATATTTATAAACATTAATTAGGTCACCCCTCAGTCTCCTCTTCTCCAAGCTCAAGAGACCCAGCTCCCTCAGTCTTTCCTCGTATGGGAGATGCTCCACTCCCTTAATCATCTTGGTAGCCCTGCCCTGGACTCTCTCAAGCAGTTCCCTGTCCTTCTTGAACTGAGGGCCCCAGAACTGGACACAATATTCCAGATGCAGTCTCACCAGGGCAAAACAGGTATTACTCTGCTCAACAGGATAATCTGTAAACTGTGGGTCTCATTCTCCAAGTGGTCCGTTTCTCAGTTTCAACTCTGCCTAAGCTAAATTGCTTTTAACTAAAGAGGCCATAGGGAGAGTCTGTGGAGGGACTAGATTTCATCAGTCAAGATGATATGAGCTAGTTCTGTTCTGAATCATTGGAGTGACCTACTTGCTGCCAGGAGTTTCTCTATTTCTCTAAAAAAATCCTCCAGTTAATGATTTTCTGTGGGAAGCTGGCTATGGTATCTCCCCTCAATAGACAGGGCATCATGTATCTTTTAGACTGTTTTCTGGCTTTTTTGAGCTCTAGATATGTTGTTGTCTTCAGTTTCAAAACTCAGGGGTAAAAGACCTCTGAACATTAGCTAAAATGTAGAAGGAAAAATCTGCTTTCCTTGACTTGAAGTACTGCTATCATCTTTAAAGCTGAGTTCAAATACGGTTCCTGACACAAAGCAAAAAGTGCATTTTGGCATTTCCATGCAGTCTCAAACTTCCACAGAAAAATGTAGACGTGCTAAAGTATGGTCAGGCAGAACACAAATAGCTCCCGTGGAAATGGCACAAGATTGTCACCAATAGCCCAGAAAGTGAAACTTTCTGCATCCCAAGGCCAATTAGCTACTCTGCGCTTCTCTCCGCAGAACTGGTAACTCATTGCTAGTCATGGTTCATCAGCTTCAGAGCTCGTTAGAGTAGTGCAAGGTGACTGTCTCCTATTGGACATGAGTAATTTTTGAAATATATGATAGTGCATAGCTCTTATTATAATGGATTTTCGAGTGTGTAGTCCCCAGCTCTGTCTGCTCTGGCAATAGCAATAGATGAACTTGTTACTGCTATCAACAGGGGATTTACTGTATTTTATTCACGGTCACCAAGCACCTGGCTGCTGGGGTCAACGTCTTACTGCGAAGGTCATTGTCTTTTACTGCAGCTCCTGTCTCACCGTGCTGTACTTTCCTGGGAGGATGCTGCCAGCACAAAAGGAAATACAATGGTTATTGAGACACTCTCCTGCTGCCTAACTCCCTTTAGACCAGCATCAGAGCACTCACTGAAAACCACCTCGATACCTCTGGATACCTTTGTCATCATCAGAATGTTAATATACTGAATAGAATAAGAAAATAATGTATTTGCTTCTGCAATTTATTTAACATTTTTAAATAGTTCGTGCATTTAAGTGTAATATCACAGAATCACAGAATATCAGGGATTGGAAGGGACCTTGAAAGATCATCTAGTCCAATCCTGGGTTGAATATCGCTTTGTAACATCCCTGTTCTTAGTATTTTAGTTGTATGCTTTTAGCAGTGTACAAAAATGGACCAGGAATGACTTCTCAGATCATTAGGTCCAATCCTGCCACAACAGTATCATAGAAACTTTTTCATTAGCCTGTCAAGTTTTGTCTTAAAACGAGTAAGGTTTATTGTCCTCTCTACTCTATTTGTAAGAATCCTTAGCATCTTAACCTTTCTGGTTAGAAACCTGCTCATATCCAGCCCAAACTTGCTCAAATCCACCTAAAACTTCTGGAGTTTTTCTCAATGGTTCTTCAGTATTTATTCAGAAATAATGACCTTCTGTGGTTTTGCTAGACTTAGCAAATGCTCTTACTCTTTTTCTTATAAAATGGTCTCTTAAAAAGGCATTCCTCTTGACTGTCTGAGTTTTCCTCTGTAGCAGAGCTTACCGGGCTTGGCTGCTGAGATGTAAAGAAATTAAATCCAAAATTACCACTTTGTCTTCTTGCTATTTAAACTCTTTACACACCTTTAGGCATTATATTCCCTCGGAGTCATTGCTTATTAAGATTTTAATCTTTATTTCTTAAATTAATCCCCTCTTTTAAGTTCCTGTCCGTCCATGCCTGCTTTAAACCTATGGTTGTCTTTCCATGAGCCCCAGTAGAATATCTGCAATTCTGAAATCCATATTCCGGGTGGGCTTTCAACTGAGCTTTCTGGAGAACAGGTCTGGCTTTCATGTTCTCTGTATCTCTGGGTTGATATACAATCCAGAATCGGGTAGATATATGTGCAATTTGCTGATTCAAGGATTTGTATGTAGCATTCTTCTCTTGTTTTCACCCTCACTAGAAACATAAGATAGACAAAACTTCTTTTCTCTGAACAGAACATTTTTAATTAGCATGATAACAGAAGGAGAAGAAGGAGCTTGAAATAAACACAAGCCATAACAAGCTGAGCATCGCATATAAACTATATGTAAAAATCAGTCTTTGGAGCTCTGAGATCTGACTGATATGAAACTTATATGTCTGATAGTGAAAATACATGTCTGAAAGTCAATTACTGTTGGACTCAGTCTTAAATGTCTTTTTCATGCTAAATAATTCTCTAGGTCTATAAGTTTGTGAAGCAGATTCATAGGGAGCACAATCCAGCAGGAGAACTTAAATATATAAAAGATAAAATAAGGTCAACACAATGTTTCTTCTTTAATAGTTTTACTATCTCAGTGGGTTCTTCGTTGACTGCAGAATTGGTCATATATAAACCTCTTGATATAGCTGTTATCAGCTTGTCAAGAGCTAACATCCAAAGCTAAATTAGCATCCAAAAGTTCCTGTTTCCCTTGAGATATCTGGAAGAAGGCTGAATTAAAAGTTCAGTCACCTCCTCCATGGCATTTGTCTTTCCCTGACTTGGACTGTGAGCTGTTTGCAACATAAGGAACGTTGGCTTTTTTGTTGTTTGGAAAGCTCCTCTTGCTCACACTGAAGTGAGCAAGAAATGAAAACAGTAATTGGTGTAAATGTCATCTGCTTGGCAAATGTCAAGAGATTTGCCAACAAATGAATAATAAACAAATGAATAAAGTTGGATGGGACTCACTGCCTTCATATCCTTGCCCTGTAAGAAGACGTTAGGCTTTGCATACAGAGTACCTTGGTAATTCCTGGGTTTGCAGAGCTTTTTCAAACAACCGGAACGCATCTTCGTTATGACTATTATTAAGACAGAAATCGGTAGTTAAATTAAGATGTGGGACCCCAGAGGACAGTTCTAGAGGTTTTCCACATGCCTGTCAGCAGGACCACATTTGATCATTGACCTTGGGGGTCACATTCATGTTATTGCCTTAAGCTGTTGGCTGACTTTCTCTGTGACCACATTAATCCTCAAAGGAACTGGAATCTGCAATCTTTCTGAGTTTCCTGTAGTCTGGTAGATTAAGGATCCATTTCCCAATTCACACGCTTTAGCATATAAAAATTACAAAAATATTGACCATAGAATTGCTGGAAACAAATTTCTAATAATACATGTCTGTATTTTTGGTGTTTATCCTTATCTTAAATCATGAATCCAGTCAGTCAGAAATTATTATGTTGTGTTTACAAATGACCTCCAATGCTCTGAAAATTATTCTGTATTTATACAATAATCTGTTTACTGGAGATTCTAAATTTATTGCTGGTTTTTGCTGCAGAAGCCCCAGGACATGAATGTGTTCAGTGGAAAAGTCTTTTTAGTGCTAATAAAAGGCATGCTGTTGTAAGATTGGGACTGATGTTTACAGCAAAGGAATTTTATTAAAGCTTTTCTTCAATTTCCAACATCCCATTATATTGGAAAAAAATATTAAATGGGCAGCATTTAAAAATCTGCCTTTTGATAAATGGCATTATATATTCCAATTGCAGTGAATCTTACAAACAATGTATTTTGTATGAAATTTACAAATTAGGCCTTAAAGATATTGCATTTCATTTGATGCTGGTCAGTTTGCTGCTTTTTACAGTTGTGTCTCTTCAATATGGTGCAGACTCAACACAGATAACTTTTAAACCTATGAAAGATTGCTCTTTA
>VZTM01025954.1:8414-36355 GCA_013400555.1 Jacana jacana | reverse complement strand
AAGAAAATATAAGCCTTTAGAAGTAAGTTAGAAATATAAGCTTTTATAACTTTCAGCAGTAACTTTGACTGTCTTTTAGAAACGGTTCTTTAGATAAGAGTATGCAGCCGTTAGAGGCCCGCCGCTTGAGGAGAAGTGGAAAATAACTGAAGGTCAGGATGAGCCGCAGCTTTGAGATAGGGAGGAGCCGGGGGAACATCCCAGGATGCAGAACCGACTCCCCAGCCTTGAGAGCAGACTGGGAGGTACGTTTGATAAGGAGGATCCGGCTGCACCTGCCATCCTGCCTGGGAAAGAGAACAAACAAGAACTGGGTCTGTGCCAGAGCTGTGAAGAAGACATACGGCCTTCCTCTTCACGACCCTCGGCGACCACTACCAGGAGGCACGACGCAGGCGCAGTTGGGAGGGGTCTAATTTTAATACGAAGCGGGGACAGGTTATGCATATGTATAGGCGTAATGAATATATGAATCTTTGCTGTATAAATGAAGGGGGAGTCGCCGCACTCGGGATAGCACATTTGTGGTGGGGAGACCCCCCGTGCTGCCCAGTGCTGAATAAACAGACCTACTTTGCAACTTTACAGGTTGTGGAGTCACTTTCTGCGCGTCAGTACTGTATCAATTACAATTGGTAAAGACAATGCCATCGTGACAGAGCTGTTGAGAAGGATGAGCAAGAGAAGGGAGGTTGGGAAAGACACGAAAAAAGGGTGGCTAAAAATCACGGGAGAGGGCTGACATGAGTAATGGCTGCAGAGCAGGTGGTGGCACGATGAGCATAACAATATGCAGTTGTCCAGAGTGGTGGCCAATTCTAACAACTGGGGAAAATCTCCTGCTTGGATTTTTAGGTCATGCAGTGAAAAGTGGGTAGATTCTTCAGAGACCAGAATCAGGACAGGTAGACTTCATTTACCTGCATTTATACCCCTGGCCTTATCCCCAGGGAACAGATTGACTTAAAAATCACAAGATTTTCTGTGTAACATGTTTGTGTTGATTTTCATTTGTCTCACGAGCTGTAGATTCACCCAATTCATACACTATGGCTTTTCCCTGCAATGGCAAGGACTGCAGCTACAAGAAGCGTGGCTGTATGAGTTTGTCCAGCTCTTCAAAGTTCAATGAACCTGTGGGCCCTGCTGCAGAGAGACAGGACACACAGCCGCAACCATCTTGGCAGGCCAAAGCAGCTATGGGGGAAGCAGCTTCATGCAGTGTAAGCACCTTTAGACGGCTGCTACAGCTTACAGTGTTTCATGGTAAACTCCTGCTCCCCATCCCTCCAACACAGACATCAGGCTTCATGTCAGCTAATAAATTCCATGAAGAGATCAATTAGTTTCCTTGCTCAAATAGGGCAAAGCATAAATGGGATCAAGCTGCCCAGGCCCAAGCTGCACTGTTCAAACTCCACTGAGTTGCTGGCAATGCTTGCTCAGATCTCCATAGGCGCAGGGATTTCTGTAGTGCTTCCCAGGGCATGCTGGAGTACTCCAACACCCACCATGGTTTGGACACCATCAGGTGGTCCTCTAAAAGTGCCCTGCACAGATGCTGATCTGATGGATGCATTTTATAATGAGGTTTGCCTTCCTTGCAGCAGCAGAGCAGCTCCATCTTGATGTCTCCTTGGCCTGGCTGCAGGTTTGCAGGGGACAAACTCTCTACCTCACATATTTCATAGCACAATGCTTCCCAGTGCTTCAGCTTTGAGGTGGTTTAGTTTGTCTTCATGGGGTCAGTGGTCAGCTGAGGAGGCAAAGGAGCCTCCATTCTTCATCTTGAGTGCTGAACGCCCCTCCCAGGGCTGACTCCACTCTCAGCCATTGGTGACAGTGAATGCTGTTGTGGATGGAAAAGTGTTTTTACTTTTATTTTTGAACACGTGAGAAAAAGAATAGAAAAAGGACAATGTGATTTGGCTAAGGCAAAGGCATTTCTGTAAGGCTTTGGTACTAAATTTCTGATAGCAGGTGCAGGAGTGGGAATTACAGCTGAAAGCTCTGAGCCCTGGCTTAAAGATCACTCACTGATGAGGATACGAGAGCCAGTTCTCTGGCAGAGGAGAAATCTTACTTAAACTTCCTGAGCTCTAAGGAAGCTCCCAAGCCATCTGCAGATGGTAATCTTTCCTTGAACATGAGCTCAGACATGGGTTGAGTTCTTCCTTTAATAGCTTATCTCTAATATGAAATTATCTCTGTCTTTTTAAGGCCAGCAGATATATCTCCTTGCTGTTTGCAGTCCAGCATCTTTCTGTTTATCCAGCAGATAGGATGTCATGGCTTATCGCTCATGTCTAACACTCTAATGTTTTCCTGTTCCTTTATTTCCTACTAACCTTAATTAGCATGATTGAAGTCAGGCTGAGGCTTGTGGTGACTTCAGTCAAGTTCTTCTCCCTCTCTTACTCTAAATTCCTTCTAGATTATTTTACAGTATTTGACACACCAAGGTGCACAATACTGAATATTGAAATACATTGAATAATTAAGATTATTCAAGAAGTTTGTGTGCGGTTCATGTTGCATGTCTATTAGTGCCACACATGGCCATTTCCTGATTTGCACATCCTGCTCCAGGCAACACCACAGCTCTCTCACCTCAACTTTTGCCAGTTTTTTGAGGGATCACAGGTAGGTATAACGTCTAATGGCTTACCTGTCACACACTCAACCACAACACTACTTCATTTATACAGATTGAATAATAAGGTTTCATGGTTTTAGGCCTTTGGGATATCACTTTTGCCTATCATGTAACCCTTGATCAAACCACCAGATGTTTTAAGTCTACACAGTGGGGGATCTATTGAGTAGACACTGGCAATTTCTCTTCACCTGGACACTGTCTCTGCTGAGGAAGGTTTCTGTTTGAGTAGGAGGCACATAAACTTTAGCATATCTTGACATTTGTCTCTTGTCATCAGTGTTGGCATCTACTTCCCAGAAGAACTGGAAAGACCGTGGCAAGAAAGGCTGCTCAGCCTCACAAAAGGAAGTCTGCAATTTAATATGCAGTTGCTATTGCAGTCGCTATTGCATACCGACCGTTTCTAATAGAAGTCTGTATCTGGAATTCATAAATTGCTGATAGACAGATTTCCAAGTGGTCAATATTACACTTACCATCAACCTGCCAGTATAAATGACTGACCGAGGTACATGGACCATTGGTATAAAAATCAAGCTTATATCCCTTCTATTAAGCTTGGCTACACAATTCTGTTAATTTTCCACAGAAAATCCATAGCAATAACGGTTGTCTCGTTAGTGGCCATCCCAGTGTCACTAATACAGCTTCCAGCTTCTCTGTGGGGCTAAGACACTGGCTGGCCTTTGGGTTTTTTGTGTTGTTTTTTTTTTCACAGGGACTGTCTAGGGATGTAGAAATCCCAGAGATGAGCTAACTGTTCAAATTACATTTGGATGATTTCTTCAAAAGAAGTCGGAATCTACTTTATGAGGACCCAGGCTAATCTTCCCAGGGCCCAGTTTTGCAGCTCAGCAGCTGTTTTCTGGCAGAAATAATTTTCTACCCAGAGTCTGGCATTGCAATTCTCTTGAGCTTTCTCAAGGAAAGTGATGATAAAATTAAGTAAATGAATTTTCCTATTTCATCTACTAAGTATCCACTCAGACCCATTAGCTAAGGTTTCTTGAAAACTAAAAAAGACCAAACCAAGCCTTTCTTTTCTCTGCCCAGCTGGTTCAGGTAGGACCGTGCAGCTTGAAGTTTTCGGTCACTCCTGCTCCTCGAAGGGGAACTGCCTCCTTTCAGGCCCCAGTGCTCACAGCACCATGTCCTGCCACCCACCTTTCTGAGTACCTCCTTTATCTTGGTCCACCATGTCCGTCATGAACCTGGCCTGGACCTGAAAGCTCATCTGACTCAGAGAGCTGAGAGGTTTTGTTTGTGGATGAGGAGATAACAAAGCCAAATAGCTGATAAGGAAATTATTCCCTGGGAGGAACCGCCATCAATTAAACTCTGATTTGAGAATAAAACCAAAAAGAAATTACAATTGTTTCTAAAAGGCTCTTTTCCACAATGATTCTGCAGTTTTTAACTCGAGTGATTTACAGGCTCTCCAGAAGTTTGGGCTGGGTCTACAAAAGTGCCACAAGTGTCTCCGCTGGGAGGGTCGGTCGGATCCTCATAAAGATCAGCATTGCTGCCGAGTGTGACCAACACCCCCACAGACAGGGGGGTCAGTCCCCACCTGGTGCTGAACAGTGCTGAATGAGCTAGAAAAAAAGAAAGTCATGGATTATTGTCAGCTTTTTTAAATGCTCCTGCCTTTCTCAGAGAGCAGGCAGAGGATGCAGCAGGCCCCTGACCAAGGTCATCCAGCAAAGCATCCCAGGAGGGGACCATAGAATCATAGCATCATAGAATCATTGAGGTTGGAAGAGACCCTTGGGATCATTGAGTCCAACCATCAGCCCTACACTACAAAGTTCTCCCCTACACCATATCCCTCAACACCACATCTAATTGACTCTTTCAGGGGTGGCGACTCCACCACTTCCCTGGGCAGCCGATTCCAGTGCCTGACCACTCTTTCTGTGAAGAATTTTTTCCTAATGTCCAGCCCACCAGAGCTGGGGAATCGTGCCTTATCACCTCCGTCTGATCCCTGCAAGTGCCCTCTGCCTTCACAGGGTTTGAGACCTCAAACTACACCAACTGCCTGAGTTTTGCTGACACAATAAGCCTCCCACCATCAACACAACTCCAAGTCCTCAAGTCTTGTTTCCTTTCCCTGTTCCTTTATGCAGCATCATGCTAAAGAGTGGTTTTGATTGCATTTATGTGACACCATTTGATTCTTGGAAGTTTGGTTTATGTCCTTCAAGTAAAATACTGCCTTGCCCCAAGGGAAGAGTTGCTTTTTGATGTTTATCACCATTCTCTTTTGCAAACAGATTCACTAGTGCTAAATGGACTAGGATCAGTGCAGAAGAAACATCTGTTCTCTTGAAAAAGGGGTCTGAGATCCCTCTCTACATGGATGTAGGAAAACCCAGGAGGCTCTGCCCCAGTGCAGAGACATGCTGTCTTTGTGTTTAATCTCCAAACAGTTCCACTTTGTGCTGTCTCTCAGTGCTGCTGCTGCTTCTGACCTCACTGCATGCGTGCAAACTGTCAGAGCTGTTAAACAGCTGCTGTGTTTTCACTCCGTGTTGGTGTGTGTCTGTGGTGAACAAAACATTTCCTAGGACTGCAAGGTTATATTTTCCCAACTGTGCAGGGCAGAAGTTTCAAGCTGACTCTGGCTACTGATAAAGAAGAACGGCCTGAGATGCTGCCTTCTCCTTTTCCCCGGCAGCTCATCAGCAGAGATGACATAAACCAAAGAGATTTCCTGGGAGAATGAATGCAGAAACACCCCACTTCCCTGTTTACCTCTACAGCTCCTGCCCATAACTATAGTTTTAAGGGATTCGGACTCTGCAGTGGAGTCTTGGCATGCACGACTTCTGCAAGGACAATAGAGCTGGAGGAGACTAGAATTCCTCAGGAGGGGTGTGGAGAAGCAGGACCTCTGTGTGGCTGTCCTATGGCTGCATTGGTTTCTTTTTTTTTCATGCAAATGCTATGGGATACCCGTGGTGGTGGCTGATTTTCCTGCTTTGTCCTTGGGAAGAAAAAAGATAGGTCCAACTGGAGCAGGAAGAAAGGACGGGGTGTTGTGAAGGGAAACTCATTGACTGCAACGTACCCACCAGGAGTAACCAGAGAAGGAATGTCATCACAGTTTACAGACCAGGCAGTAATTTATAAAGCATTTGTGTATCCTTCACTGCCAAGGTGCCAGGCAAACAGGACACCCAGTCAAGAGTACAGGCCGTGAAAATAATTAGGAGGGCAAGACACGTAGTTTTGGCAACCTTATTTAATAACAATAACAACCTCCATTTCATCCTAAGAGCTCTGAGACTAATCCTGCTACTTTATTTCTGAGCATTGGGTGCGACTTTTAAAATCTCTTTGACTAATTTACTGCCTTCTATTTTGGGAAAGCCTTGAGAGGTGCTGCTAATGAAGACAAATGAAGGAAAAGGAACTTGACCCCAGAGTATGAAATTTTGCTCATTACCTTGTGCTTCCAATTGGCTGATTGATATTATTTGGATGTAGATGGGGTAATTAATGACAGGAAGTAATGCAGCAGGATATGAGTTGTGCGGAATGCACTTCAGTAAATCTACCTTTTATTATGTCTTGGTTTATTTATGTATGCTACATTTGTTATGCTGCTGCCTGATGTAGTTACCACCTTCATTCGGAATTTCCTTAAGGTAATTGTTTTCTTGATTCTTTTATGCTATTTTGGAAATTTTTTGTTTATGTTTCTGTATGTAATGATTTCCTAGTCTGTTTTTAGTAGCATGAGGATGCATTTTCATGGCCATACGGAACATTTCAGCATGTGAAACATTTCTTACAATAGTAATTGCCGTTGAAATGAACTACACTTCCTTCCTACTTCATTGGACAGGCTATTGGGTTTGCCAGTAAATTAATAGCTACAAATCTCCTATGTACTCTCACTTACATTATTTCTCTGTCCCAGAAGGAAATGAGCTAAATATGAAATTTTTTACATTTTTGGAGTGGGTGGAGGGTGAAAGGCTATGTCAGAACTTTTTTTTAAATGACACATCCTCCTGGGAAGGAAATTGTCGTGCAGCTTGAGCCAAAGGATTTTAAACCAGTAAAATATCACTGTGCTTTTGATTTAGCTTCTTGATGTGTGAATACACAACACCAATGAAAAGATGAGCTTAAAATACTGAGTGATGTGAAATGACCCCTGGAAAGATTCTGTAAATGTTTATGCATGTGAATAATTTTACAGAAACTTACTGAGGTGATAAGAGAATATGACCAAGAAAAGTTATTGACCTGAATGTTTCTTTGAAGGGTTAGGTTGTTGCTATGAATATTTTTACCCAGGTCTCCCAAAGGACATTATGTTTTGTATGTTTGCCTGCCCACCCAAAAACCTTTGAATCCTTTGACATAAACCTGGTACTTGCACTTGAGGTCGTACAATGAAACCTTTTGTATAGTGTGTGCCTCATAAAATAAAAACCTTTGACAAAAAAATTTCTTTCTGTGAAGAAGGATAGAAAGCAGCAGATGGAAGAAAGTGCCTGGACAAATTAAGAATCTGAAATTAAGAGCTAATGCCCATTTAAATGGAGTTGGTATGGTCATAGGCACAGATTCCTAGGAGGTGGACAAAATGGGAGTCACAGCTTGGGGCTAGATGGTGATTTTGTGTGTGCACCTCTCCTGAACAAGGGGACTGAGACTGCTTATCTGCAAGTGAAAGAGGGGAAAATGACCTCATGTGTCCCGCAAGGAAGAGCGCTCAGGTGAACAATTATCAGACAATAGCTGATGCTCTGGAATTTCCTCTAATAACAATAACTTGTTTGCTTGTATGTTCTCACAGGTGTTAAAGAAGAGAGGTGGGGAGAATCAGGTACTCCTGAATCAATTATTTCTATGCTTCCTTATGTTTTTATTTTAAAAATCATTGAGAACTGAAAATTGAAAGTGGTGTTACAGTGTCACATTCCTACTGAGTGTGACAGCATGGTTCAGGTGTGTTGCTGCTTTCAGATTAGAGAAGTATCTTTCCCCATGCCAGACTGCTCCATCCTGCTCACTACAAACATGAAGATAGAGATGTCCATGGATGATGAGCACTCTCCCAGACATCAAATTCAGATCTTAACTCCTGAAAACACCCAGTTTTGGCTGCAGGGTCTTTGCTAAATACGGAGTGATTAAGTCATGATACTGTTCAGTGTGCTGTACCTAGACACAGCTCTGGTTTGTTATCCTGGAACATTGTGCAGTGAAAGTAGTGCAGGGTTTGTGTTTCACCCCAAAGCTGCCTGCATTCTTCACTTTTTGTAAATGAAACCAGTTAGGAAGAAAAATCTCTCTTTAAAATCACTTCATGCATTGAAATGTCCTTGGAATAGTTCACTTACTGGCTCAATAAGGGATCTTTAAGTGATCTTATTCTTTAGCTTGCTTCAAAGAGCTAATAACCCCTTTAAAGATCATAATATAATACCCTAATAATGAATATTACTCCATGTGGGCTATTTTTATGAGATAATAACAATCCATAGTGAAAGATTGCCTTGCTGGAAATGCATAACCAAGAAAAAACCCGCAAACTCTCACCCACCCCAGAGAGAACTGCAGAAAGGAAAAAGCAGACTTTTGTCATTCAGAATTTACTGAAAACATGTTGAATGTTTATTTGAAATGGGAGGAATGGCCAGCCAGCTGGCAGCCTTCTGAAAGTCTGTGTATCTCCTCTCAGCAGATGGTGCACACAGAACCTGAACACAAACCCTCCTCCTTTTGTCTTAGGTGCTTAAGAATCATAGAAGGCTTACAGTTGGAAGGGACCTTAAAGATCATCTCATTTCAACCCCCTACCCTAGGCAGGGACACCTCCTGCTGGATCAAGTTGCTCAAAGCCCCATCCAGCCTGACCTTGAACGCTTCCAGAGATGGGGCAGCCACAACTTCTCTGGGCAAACTGTTCCAGTGCCTCACCGCCCTCCCAGTAAAGAATTTCTTTCTAGTATCTAATATAAATCTCCCCTCTTCCAATTTAAAACCATTAACCCTTGTCCTATTGTTACACTCCCTGACAAAGAGTCCCTCCTCATCTGTCCTGTAGGCTCCCTTTAGGTACTGGAAGGCTGCTATNTGTAGGCTCTCTTTAGGTACTGGAAGGCTGCTATATGGTCTCCCCAGAGCCTTCTCTTCTCCAGGCTGAACAAGCACAGCTCTCTCAGCCTGTCTTCACAGGTGAGGTGCTCCAGCCCTCTGATCTTCATTGCTCTCCACTGCACTCGTTCCAGCAGATCTATGTCCACCTTGTGTTGAGGATTCCTGGGCTGCATGCAGTACTCTGGGTGGGGTCTCACAAGAGCAGAGGAGAGGGGCAGAACCACCTCCCTCAACCTGCTGGCCACATTTGGCCCAGGACGCGGTTGGCTTTCTAGGCTACCAGTGCACACTGCTGGTTCATGACAAGCTTCTCATCCACCAACATCTCCAAGTCCTTCTCCTCAGGGCTGCTCTCAGTCCATTATCCACACAATCTGTATTTGTGCTTCAAGGCATAACTGCAGGCTGCTGTGCAACCACTGACACTGCTTTCAAAGAACTGATTGGGGTAGGAAGCATTTTAAGTTGGGCAAGAGACCACTTAGAATAAAACATTTTATTTTTCCTGTTGCAATAAGTCTAAAGTTGATCTTTATCTCCCAGAACTAAAAATAATAATAATAATAAAAAGAGAATAATAATCCCTTTGGTAGTACTACACAGACTTTGTTGTGTCTTCCAGTCTCCCCTGCTCTTCTCCACCCTTCCAGAATACCCATCTTTGCTCTTCCTCACAACTACTCTTCTGTGATTTCCTCTCATTTATTTTCTGTAACTCAAATTCATCCCATCTCATTTGAATCAGAACTGTCATCTTTTTACTTTACTTAACTGTTTACTTTCTCACAGTTCTCTAATGATTATTTATGAATTAAATTATGCACCTAACAGTTCATATTAAAATAATGAATGTTCTGGGATAATTACTGCAGTAAACTGTCTGGGTCATATGCCCTAAAAATTGCAGGGAAACTTCCAAAACGTTTCACTGTGTAGGCACCACAACCTGGGAGCACTAATTGATCTCATGAGTCAGTCAGTCTGTGGATGTAAAGACTAGAGTTGAAAGTAACTTTGTGGCACTGCTGACTTTTTCTTGATAATTGGCCACTTTTAAGGGTGGGATTAGCTGGCTGCCAGTTTTTCTAATGAGAAAACACCTGTAGTCATCCTGACCTCCCCGGCACTCGTTGTCCTGGCACAAAAGCTCGAGCCGAATAGGGAGGACAGTGATCCCCCGAGAACTGAAGCCACTCCTCTGCCACCGACTCAAGCATTCACTCTGGTGAAAACCTGGACTAGGTAATGGAGCTCCCCCTAATGTTGTTTCTATAATATACATCCCCTGGGCTGCCGGCTCCTGCAGCCTCTGCCCAGGGAGGCGACGCCTTCCCACACTGGGTGGGTGCTGCTGTGGGTGCTTCATGTACTTGCCCACACCCCCGCAGGCTTTGCCCACTGAGCCCCTGCATCTCTAGGGACAGATGCTCAGGGCACCATACCTGAATAAGGAGCCTTTGTTAGCTCTTTGTTAGCCAAAGGTGTGAGCTGGTTCTGCTCTTAAGGCTGGGCCATGTAAGAGCTTAATGACTATTCCTGCTACAAGGCTCCTAGGAGAAGCTCTTCTTAGCTATTCAGGTTGCTATCTCTAAAGTAGGAACAAAGGGAAAACTGAATTTCTAGTTTACCATTAGGGATTAAAGGCAAATTTCACACACTGACAGGAGGGAGGATTGCCTTTTACTGCAGCAGTTCCCAGGGTATCGGCTCAGGTTCACCTGCTCTGTTAGTCATTGACTACAGCTGTACAAAATCTTTCTTGAATCAGCCTTGAGGATGTCAGGCATGATGGCTGCTTCTCTTATAGTCAGAGAGCCTTGTGGCAGATGCTGGGAATTATGTACTAAAGACTGACTTGTTTTCTTTTTTTTTTTTTTTTTCTTTTTAAACCTGCTTCCACAAGAAGAAACGGAAAGGTTGCTGCTGAAGAGTAAAATCCACCCTATTTTACACATACTCAAGCATCTAATCTCTAAAGCCCAATGGAAAGCTCTGAAGCACACAAGCCTTTCACAGATAAAGATTATCGTATGAAACAGGTAAGGGTTATCGTATCAAACATTCCTGTTTCCATTCAGAGGTCCAGCAGCCTGCAGAAGTCTGTAAGCTATACAGGACACAGATGCGCTTCAGAAATTACTGTGACTTGGAGCGGGTGGCATTCCAGGTGAGGTTGGTGGCCGGGTTAGGTAAATGATCTGCTGGCAGAGCTCGATCTGAAACATTGCCATGTGCTGAGAAATACTGCGGAGACTTTAAGGAAAGCCCCAAAGAAATGGCTTAGGGTAGGAGGGCTGCACACCAGCACAGTGTCACCACTGCATCAAAGCCCCGTGTGGGAAAAGGCAGCTGGAATAGACACAACAGTAAAAAAATCTCCCCCCTCCCTGACCTCTCCGAGTTCTGTCCTTGGCAACGCACCTGAACACTCTAAAAAAGACGTAGACGGGTCAGGTACAGCACGTAAAGGCTGGGGTATTATCTGTCGCCCTTCACCCGGGCACAGTGCATTGACAGAAACCAGGAGGAGAAATAAATCCACTGAGGGAACTGCAGGTGCCAGCTCTGGTTGGCCATTAGCAGGCCAATACATGTTTGAGAAGGGATGCTGTCAGGCTCATTTACTGCCATCCACCTACCAGGACAAAGCATTTGCAGGTGTAGAAAGAGCACAACAAATTCTTAGCATTAACGGTCTGAGTAAATATCGTCTAGGTAGGAAAAAACCTTGAAGATCATCAAGTCCAACTCAGCACTGCCAAGTCCACTGCTAAAGCATGTCCCTGAGTGCCACATCTACACATCTTTTAAATGCCTCCAGGGATGGTCACACACAACTACCTCCCTCTGCAGCCCATTCCAATGCTTGACAGCCCTTTCCATGAAGAAATTTTTCCTAATATCCAATCTAAACCTCCCATGGTGCAACTCAAGGCTCTTTTATCTTGTCCTGTTGCCTGTGACTTGGGAGAAGAGACCAACACCTACCTTGCTACAACCTCCTTTCAAGTAGTTGTAGAGTGTGTTGAGGTCTCACCTCAGCCTCCTTTTCTCCAGACTAAACAACCCCAGTCCCCTCAGTGGCTCCTCATAAGACCTGTCATAGAATCATTTTGGTTGGAAGAGACCCTTGGGATCATCGAGTCCAACCATCTAGATCCTTCACCAGCTTTGTTGTCCTTCTGTGGATATGCTCCTCAACATCTTTCTTGTGGTGAGGGCCCCAGAACTGAACACAGTATTCAAGGTGTGATTTGACCAGCACTGAGTACAGGGGGCTGATTGCTTCCCTAGTCCTGCTGGCTAATAGAGCCAGGCAGCTCTCCAGCCACTCTTCCCCAGCCTTCTAGTGCTGCATGGGGTTGTTGTGACCCAAGTGCAGGAGCTGGTAATTGGCCTTGTTGAACCTCATACCGTTGGCCTTGGGCCATTGATCCAGACGCCTCTGTAGAACCTTCCCATTCTCTGACAGATCAGCACTCCCCCCCAACTTGGTGTCAGATGCACTTGATCCCTTCATCCAGGTAATTGATAAAGATATTAAGTACCAGTACTGAGTCCTGGAGAACACCACCTGTGACCAGCTACCAACTGGATTTAACTCCATTTGCCACCACTCTTTGGGCCTGGCCCTCCAGCCAAGCCACAAGCAGCCAGTTTCTTTAGGGGAACACTGTGTGGAATGGTATCAAAGGCTTTCCTAAAGTCTAGGTAGATAACACCTGACACCCACAACCTGCATAAGGCTATTTAAACTTCTGAAAGAAGGGGACCCAACAAGTTTTAGAAAGACTTATTTGACTTTGTGTGACTTGAGAGCAGAAGTTGAACCAAAGCTAGAAAGGAATCTTGGGCAAAAGAACAGGTGTTGCTTATTTTCTTGGATTTATCTAAAAAGTGGTATTTCAGCATTTATACTTCTTTCAGATTAATATCTAAAGGAGTTTTAAAACATAGAAAATACTTTGGTGAGATTTGTAATAAACATCAGTGCAAAAGTTCGCATTGTGACCTTAACATACTTCCTGTGTGCCTCTGCATATCCATTGGATGGACACATGTCTCAGGTCTTACCTATCATTCAGAGCAAATTCTCACCATTCATTTTACTGTGTTGCCCTTTGGGACTTCCTTATTTCCTAAAGTTCGGTCAAGAGTCATGAAGTGATTGTAAGGAAATTACAGGTTTAACACTAGTTGCAACCTTTACCATAAGAAAACCTTGGACAGGACTCTCAGAAAAACCTGCCACAGGCAGCCAGCATCTCATTAGAGGAAAAATCTGGCCAAATGTGATTTTTTAATGGAGAAGGTTGAGAACTTTGGCCTGAGGATAGATGCAAAATGTGTGAATAAATCAAAGGGTAAAATAGCTGCTATAAAATCTTTTCTTGCAAACATTACACCAGGGATCCCAGATATTGCTTTTCCCTAATGCTTATATTTTTCATCCGTTGGAGTTTTTTCAGTGTGATCTAATGCTGCAAATCCTGAAAGGTCACTGGTTGTAGGTGGATTTATATTCTTCTGCTATTCCAAATAGAAATACAGCACTGAACTTTGTGTGTTTGGCCCTTTGTATGTCTTCAGGAAATTCTAGAAATGAAATACTGATGAATAACAGAAATACTGTAATTAACCCCTGCTATTTCAGGGAGAAAGAAAACTGCTAGTTAAAATTAAATGAGCTATTTAGAAGTAAAATATTGTAGACTAGAGGAACTGACAGTGAAACCAGGGGTACCCTCACCCCGAAGAAACTACTAAGGGAATTAAGAGAAGAATTATTAGGAAAAAAATTAAATTCTCTGTGGTGCAAGGATGACAGAGGAGCGAAGCAAGCGTGGCTTATATTATACCAGCTTTATTTCAAATGCTTCTATATGTATTAATAAGCATTCACATTTATGTTTAGATCCTATAAATCACAGACCTGAGCACCGAGACTTCCTCTCCAATACAGAAGAGTGTAAGCATAAACTTTACTGGGGAAAGAGCAGATCAATGGAGAGGCAAAAGCTTCTCTTCAGTAAAGTGGGGTTAGTGGGTTAGTATGAGAAATCTGGCAGGGACAGAGATCCTGAGGGACCTGAGGAGAGAACACAAGCATGGCCAGAGTTCTAGAAAATATGACCCAAGAAAAAAGGATTGAAACCCCCAAGGTAGCTCAGTTCTGAGTCGGGAAGGCTGAAAGCGCATGTGTGCAAAATCTGAATGGCACCTGTAAAGAGGAAGGAGTCAGTAGTTCACCATGTCTGCTGTGTTGGCAGAAGAAAAATAGGCTGACCTTGCAACAGGGATAAGCAAGGACAGGGAGCAAGGCTAATGGGGCCATGGTCAGGTTGCTGCCAAGGCTGTGGGAGATCTACCACTAAGGAATTTGGAGAAATTCCCAAAAAAAGAAGTATACCTTCAGTGTGCATTTTAGTGACAAAAGTGAGTGCCTGAAAATGGCAGGGCAAGTTTTTAGGGAAATGATGATTTTCAAAACTGACATAGATGTACAGACATGGAAAAAGAGATAAACTGAGTGCCAAAACCTCTGGGCTAGACAAAATTGATTGGCACTAAAAGCAAGGATGAATAAGAAATCTTGGAGCACAAACCTTTTTCCAGTGCTGTAACTCACCAGGATCTAGAGAGCTGTGCACTAATTTTAACAGCGTTTGCAATCTGGTATTCCTTGATGTTGAAATGTGAAATGGATTGAGCTAACGGGGCCTTTCTGCCTCTGGGATAAAAAGGAAGGGAGAAGCAGTACAGAAAAGATTAAAAGTGATGTGAGGAAAGCTATGAAAGGCATCAGGAAGCCCAGCTGAAGACTAGACTATGCAAATGCAGAGCAGAGGTAAAATGAGAAGCCGGGGCACGAAAGACGACAGGTGTTTCAGAGAGATGAATAGTTCCTGAGAGGATGAAGAGTGGCCGCTGCCCACCAATGGGAAAAAAAAAGGAGGGGGAAAGAGAAAGAAGAAAAAAAGCAAAAAAGCTTGCAAAGCTGCAGAGGGAATAGCAGGGTGCTGGTGAATTCTAAAGATGGGGGAAATGAATATGAAATGATGTGGAAAGAAAGTTGATGGAGAATATAACCAAGAGAAAAGGGTGTGAGAGAGAAAAGAAAGAACTATGAGATTTCAAACCTTTACTACCCTATGTTATCAGTTTCCAACGAAAAGAGCTAATACCAGGGTGCTGCCACCAGAATCCACGAAAGAAAGGAGAAGAGAGACAGCAAAGATGGAAGAGCACGTGGAATTTATGGAAGATTTGAAGGAGTGTTCAGATGACAAGAAATGGAAGACGGTAAGAGGCGGTGGACTGGCAAAGCTGAATGAGGGAAAGGGATCAAAGATGAAACACCCAAGAGTTGGCTGCAAATGAGAACACAGAGGGAGAGAGAGCGAGCATGTCCGGTTAGAGAGGTGTGGCTGAAGTTGAAATGGCTGAATCTGTGGGTTGAAAATAAGAAAAACAGGAGCAAAGTCAGACGAGAGTTGTAGGTTGTGTCTGCAAAATGTCCCAGGGAGCACTGAGGGGCTGGCTGGCCCCAGTGCAGCTAGCACCGATAGCTCAATGCTTTCAGACCGCTGAATGGGGTGCCTGCTGGGAATGGTCCCAGCTTGGCATTAATGCCCAAGCACTGCCATGGAGGTAGTGCTGGGCAAGGCCAGCAACATCCCAGGGTCTATGCTACCTGTGCAGACCGGCACTGCAGCTCAGGACCATACCCTTGGTACCCCTGTCACAGATGGCTCCCCAAAGAGGCCAAAACTCCAAGGGCTGGGGAAGATTACAGGGCTATGGGGAGTGTTTTACCACCGCTGCTGATAGGACATGCCAACTTCTGCATCCCCATTCAAAATCAGGTGAAGCAGATATGTTAAGCTGCTGAGTGGGGTCATGAGTTAAAATCCTCATCAGGTAAATACAGCATCATCATGCCACTGCCAAAACCAGAGGTAATTATTTCAGCTAACAGGAAGATGCAGAATTGAGTCCAACTGGCATAAATGTAAAATATATGCATAATGCATATTCCTGGGGTAGCAGAAATGAAAATAGACTTGCTATCATTCCACGTTGCTAAATTTGGAGCTTATCTTCTGTTTGCATTAGGAATTGATCGAGTCTGATGGCCTAGAGCAAAGTGGCAGGTGAACATCTGCTGCGTAGTGAGCAGCGGCAGGAAGCGCAGGAGAGCTGGCTAGGAGCTGCACACATCTGTGGGACTCACAGGGTGCAGAAAACATAAAACTACTGGAAGCTTCAGTCAGAATACGTGCCCTGAGCCTCACCTGACTTAACCCTTACCTCTTAGCACTACAGCCTCTGTTACAGCCAGCAGGCACCAGTCCTGGGCATAACGGGAACCCTGAAAGAGCTTTTCCACTTGTCATATCTCCAGCTCCTTCCCAGCTGTGTGAGCCACCTGCACCTTCCTCTTCTCGTCCTCACAAACAGTTGCTGTGACATTGCCTCAGCTGAGCAATGGAGTCCCTCAGGGTTAGAAACACAGGTGGGATAAGGGTTTTAGAGCAGAAAGGGACATGGTTAGGACACTGTCATAGAGCTCAAAGTGTGTCAGTGTATGTGTGTGTGTACACACACTGAGGAGTACACAGGAGGGCAATGGAAGAGACGACAGCAGAGACCTTAATTAGAGGGTCAGAGCTATTAAATGGAATATGAAGACAAGGAAAAGAAAGGGATGTTGTTTTCAGTGCTGGATTATTTTTGTAGCATATGATGGTTTAATGGAGGTACCAACTGTGTTTGGTACATGGCATTTCATCGGTACAAAAGCATTGCCATTCTTAGCAAAGGAAAAGGCAGTAGGAGATATATCTGCAGCACCACTCCCAGACATCAGCCGTGGGGTGTTTCCTCCCTCTTTAACAGTGCCTGGGTCTCAGGCAGACCCTGGTGAACCCCAGCCAACATCTTGTGCTTGGGTCGTGGTGGGGCTGCTGGTATATATGGAACTAAAAGACAGGTCCCTCCTGGCTGAGCCTGTGGGAGGCTGAAAGGTAACCCTGACACTGGGACACATACTACAGTCATACCAGCAGAGAACAGGGATGGTGGGTTTTAAGCAGGTGATGTGAATTTTACCCAACAGGTACATCAAAATGACAAGCGAATTTTTTTCATTTGGGCAGAGATTGGGAAAGGAGACTCCTACTGCCTTCAGTCGCAGAGATGGTGGGACTCGAGCCAGCTGCAGCCAGCAGAGTGTGTCATTTCTGTGTAGCATAAGCTACAGTACTGTGCAGGCTCTGAAATCATCCTTCCTTTCTCTTCCCATTTGTGGTGTAATGGAGCCCTGAAGCCAGCTTGCCTTCATTCTTCAATCTTCATTTGTTGTGATTGTTTCTATACGGCCTTTGTGGAGATTAAAGAGCCAAAGTTACAGAATGGTTTTTTTCTGGAGTTAGGAGGAAACCTAGTACAGCTGATTTTAGCTTTAGGGAAAGAATGAACTCACCAAGTGCCGCGGCTGATTTTTATAGAGAAACGTTTCTTTGCAAACTAATTGCGCATATTTAATTAAAAAAAGCACTACCCCCCCTAAGAACAATAATTCTGCCTTAAATAAAATTACAGAGATTGGGATGGAATGGCTGGAAGAGGAAAAAATTATCAAGTCTCATATTTGATTTCCCTTACTGCTTCTTGATGGCTCACCGAGCGCATTCGCTTTTTCATCAAAATGGTCACCAGAATTCTGTTCTGCTCCGTTTGTTACACAGACACTGCACATCTTAGGAAAAATCTATTCTCCCTCCTTCTCCCCATGTGTTAAACTGCCATCTTGTAAAATGAACTAACCTTGCAATTTGGTATTAAAATAAACTGCTCTACGAGTCATTTTTACAGCAGGAACAAAATTTATGAAATGAATGCCGATACGCCCACACAAATACACATACATGCACACACTCCCACACACAGCCATCCAAAGTGAATACTGAGTTCCAGCTTCTGTATAAATTTGATCTGGGGCGTGCTCATTTCGGATGTGGAAATCTGTAGGTTTTGTGGAAAATGCCTTAGAACAGTGTGCAGGGCAGTGACAACACATTTGCAGAAGGGCAGTATAAATAGCAGATCTGAGATAAGATGGCTGACGAGTTCTGGCTTATCAAACAGAAGATACCTCTCCTGTTTGTGGAAGAGAACGGATGCTTTGCATATCTTTTAACAGAAGTCTCTGAGATAAGTGAGGAAAAAAAGTAAAATGTTGTGAATTGCCCAAGTCTAAAGAGTCTTTCCAAAATGATCTTTAACTAAGGCACCACGATTCCCATGGTGCATAGGCTGAAAATATTAGCTGCAAATGATTGATGCTGAGAGCAAAGCTGAAGGTTATCCAGCTTCTAATCACAGCACGGTAAAGCTAGAAGACATTGTCTTGCAAATAAGCAAAAAAAGACATTGACCTGAACTGTCCTCAGCACAGTTACATGTGTAGGGTGCCTGTTCTCCACAAATCCTGTCCAGCAGCATGGGATGGATGTACTTGAGCTGCCTTTACAATATTATCCAGCTGCTGTTTCAATCTACCTAACTTGCACCAAGGGTAGACAAAGTGAGGGACCTAGGATTTCTGGTGCCAGGAGCTGTATTATCCTTATCCTCCACTCTCTTTCATTAAATACTTGCAAGGAACCCCTCAGTCCAGTACAGAACTTGATGGTGTGTCTCTTTTGCCATTGTATGCTATAATACCAACTCTGGCAAAGTCTGTAGGTGGTTTACTGTTAATTGCAGGGTAGGTAGATTTTAGCTTTTGCATCTACTTGAAAATGAAGATGGAATTTAGCCAGACCAAGGGAAAAAGGGTAGATTTTGAATAGGGAAGCAGTTCTTACCAAAGTGCACTTGCCAAAACAGGTCCCTGGATTATCTTACTACCAACAGTCATTGTATTTTTACCTCTCTGAAAGATATCGTTCATGCTTGAATGAATTACCTGGAGTTGGCTGATTTCTCTTATAGCTACTGAAAGTCCATCTTACATGAAGAACCGTATGTCCTTATGTAGGTTGCCCAGACTCAGTAAATTTACTGTATCTCAGTAAAGGAGAAGGAAATTTATGCTTGATAAGAATATTGCATGTCTATGAAAGCTGTTGGACTGTCTTTCACACCATGTAGAGGAGCCCAGGGAACATGAATGTTTTGCAAGCCTCTTGCAAGTCCTGTTCCCTGTGTTTTGAACAGTCACAGAGGACCATTACTTACACCCTTGGAAAAGTCCTGTTCCCTGTGTTTTGAACAGTCACAGAGGGCCATTACTTACACCCTTGGAAAAGGACACACTGATACGGCTTCTTTGTGTTTAGTCAGTGGGTGCAGGTGAGTCAGGAGAGAAACCAGTTTAAAAAGTGGTGTACTTCGTAATTCTCTTTCTGGAGCACGGTGAGGATCAAAAAGCATATCAGCTCTTGTGTGAGTTGGTATTTTAGCATACACTGGCAAAAGAGACACACCATCAAGTTCTGCACTGGACTGACGTTGTGCCTTTTCGACTCTATTATTTAAGTTGCCTTAGAAATGGAATTCAGATAATCATAGAATCGCCTAGGTTGGAAGTGACCTTTAAGATCATCTAGTCCAACCATCAACCTAACACTGATGAAAAACCCCATCACTAAACCATGTCACTGGCACCATGTCTAGCCATCTTTTAAACACACTCAGGGATGGTGCCTCAACCACTTCCCTGGGCAGCCTGTTCCAATGCTTAATAACCCTTTCAGTGTAAAAATTGTTCCTAATATCCAATCTGAACCTCCCCCGGTGCAACTTGAGGCCATTTCTTCTTGTCCTGTTGCCTGTGACTTTGGAGAAGAGACTCACTGCCACAGTTCTATGCAAAGGTTGAACCACTGACTATAATATGCCTTAGGGAGAGGAACTGCAGAATGAAATTAGGTGCAGAAAACCTGTTATCCTCACAGGAAATCATCTCTCTTTCAAGAGAAGGTAACTGGAAATGTTCCTGTGAAATAGCTTTGCTCTTGACAATAATGGTTGAATCCTCCCTCTACCTCATCCATATTAGCTTCCAATCTTTTTGGAAGCCACCAAATTGTAGAATTAGTGGGTACAAGCACTTTCTCCTGAGTGTCATCCTTGCTCAGCTGAACCATAGATTCGAGTGTCTCCAATTTTACAGAAATGTACAGAAATTCTCTTCAGCTCTTGAGCTGACATTCATTTTGAAGAGGATTCTAGGGGAATGCTGGATCCTCCGAAGAGATTTCTTTATCTATAGGGATTCTTTTCTGAGTTCAAAGACCAAAAGCTCTTATCCCCAAAAGACCTCTTCATCACCTCTATGAAGGATGTGGCTCTGTGCATTGTTATTCACCACAGGTCCTAGTGAGCAGTGATCCACATCAGGAAATATGAACGCCACAGCTGCAAATAAAGGGCATTAGCGATGACAGTCTCAGCGGAGACTGGAAAGTGTACTTGCCAGTCTGCTCCTCTCCATTGTCTGCCCTAGCTCTTCATCTCCTGCCTCCCTCTTCACTGGCGGAGGATTCTCGAGTCTGGATGAATCCTGCAGATTCCCCAGCCCAGCCCTGCTGCGGTAAATGGCTGTGTAACCTCGCTTGTCTGCTGTCCTTGCTTTGCAGGTTTTGTATGACTACTGAGGGCTTTGCCCTAGGGTTATCCAGCCGTGTAACACTGTATAACCTTCCCCATTGTAACTGCTTTTCTAAATAAATAAAAAAAAAGGGTGGTCTGGATCTTCGTACACATGACAAGAGGCTGCATTATTTTTATTTTTTTCCTTCACTGTACTGCATTCCAACACATTACCTTTCTCCTCCAGAGTGTAGTCTGACATAGAGTTAAGCAGAGCCTCTATTTTTACAAATTATTAAAAAAAAAAAAGACCCAGAAACTGAAATTTCCTTGGCTCCCCTTTCTCTTTCCCGCTCTGATATTTTTGGCATTTCCCTCTCATTCACTGGTAACAGAAGTCAAAGTATATTTCACCTCTGACTTCACCCTTGAATGCTGCAAGGGGCAGAAGCAGGGGAGTGCAGAGAGGGTAATCTGGTTTTCTTGAGGAAATCTTGTTTTTCCAAGAGGCAAAATAAAAAGCAGCATCTTAAGTGAGAATTTATTTTGAATACTGTATGAGCATGAGAAGCGAGGTCTGCCTCAGAACTCAAGGTCCCTGATCAGCACCTTCTGCTATTTATTTCTTGCTTCCAAGTGGACAGCTCTGCATCAACCGGCGGGGCTGTTAAAAGGCTAACACCCACTTAACAACACAGCATAAAGCAACCATTTCCAAACAGAACTTCTTCTCAGATTGTGATTTAGCTCCCACTTAATTCAAATGATTCCTCCCTTTGAAGTTTATTTTCATTAGCTGACATCTGCAGATTCGTAGAACAAAATGTAACAGGATGTAGGTTTTTGAAACATTTTAATGGGAATTCTGGATTTTGCTTTCTGTATGTAAGGCGAGTGGGCAAATAGTTACATTCATATAATTTCATTGGCTAATCTACAGCAGATGACAACCTGTTCTATTTTAAGTAACTGAAAGCAATTATAAGATTATTTTAATTTTGAAATGTATTTGAAAGAAGTAATTGGTAGAATAATTGGGAGGAAGAGTATTGAATCCAGACATATAGCTACCATGCCATCATACCAAAGGTCACACCTTTGAAGATTCAGAAAAATTTACAATGCCTTAAATCCCAAGCAGAGAGAAAGCAAGGAAGAGAACAGCACCCAGCATGTTACTGCTGTACAGAGTGGGTTGGGATAGCAGGGTATGACTTTGGCAGGATAGTGTGCATTCATGATTTATTGCTTGATGAAACAATGCTTTGTTGAGATATTGTTGGAAATACTACAAATGTTATAGAGAACAAAGAAACACACCCTGTCCTGTGCTCTTATCCAGCAGATTATTCTTCCCTGATAGCTCTAAAGGATGTATATTACGCTGTTAAAAAGCACTGTGTTGATTTGGATGCTCATTGTAATCAAATGCTTCATTAGTCATAAGAAAGTTAACTACTCAATATCACATGTCCTTGGTGAGATCTAATTTTCCTGATGCTTCTAATTTTTTTTAAACTTTATTTTTCAGGTGATACCTGAAAGGACTGGACTGATGTGTCTTACCTTGTCTTCGCGTATTCACCTTCCATTCATTTCTTGCCTGCTCTGTTCTGGCCCTGACCCGCTGCTAGCCTGCTCTTGGGCTGTCTTCTCAAAGTCGTGGTTTTGATGCTCTTTTTGAGAAGGGCCTCTGTCTCTCACTTGGCGCAGAAGTGTTCTCAGCACTGGCCATTGACCCAAGGGTGAGGAATAGCACCACCTCGAGCTGGGGTTTAGCGACAGCCATTAACCTGTACCCAAACACATGACTTAAGTGGCTAAGCACAAGAAGTATTTTAACCCTCTGAAGGAGAAGCTGTGGTTAAATGCTGTTCTTGCTGCAGCTAAAACAGATGAACAGGGGAACTAGCGCTCCTCCTCCCCCTCCTCCCCCTGTGCCACTGCTCTGCCAGGGATAGCTGAGGGGCTGAGCTCAGCTATCCATCCTGCTGCACACACCAGGGATTTAGGGTAGCTTTTAGGCTTCATAACACAGTGACTGAAGCACAGTTCCCTTTTTGATACAGCACCGATACTTCTTCTACCAGTATTCGGGGTGTTACCCCATTAATGTCCCTATTTAACATAGAATTTACACTGGAAATTACAGAGAAGCAGAATTCACTTTGTGAAGGCAGCCCAGGTATTAAGCTACCACTTCCTGTACTCTGCCTTTATTGCCCCAGAGGTTTCTGGTTCACCTTTGTTTTTCTTTGAAATAAAGAAAATCAAGGAAAGTGGCTGAGGGACCTGACTGCTATTCATACATGTTCTGTGTGGCAGTTTTGCTCTCCATAGCATGAGTGCGTTACGCTGTGTGTCCTCGCAACAGAGCCTGAAGGCACCCACAGCTCTCAGGTACGTGTGCAGTGTCTCGTGGCGTTCAATCCATTCCTGTAAAGTACAAGCAGAATGGACTGTGTTTGCCACCGTAACGTCCCCGTCCCCTTACCTTTTCCCAACAGTGAGTAAGCTTACAAAGCTTTTGAATAGTGGTTATTGAACACCGAGTCTGCACCTGCATATTAGACACATCTACATATCAGATGCAAATTCTTCATAAATAATCAGGAGTCAAAGCCATCCATATGTTGTCTGACAGACAATTTTCTCCTAATTTAGAATAACATTTTCTGTTGGAGATGAGATATGATCTTTCAAACATATACTACCGCTTGCCATTTCAAGTGTTTGGGAGGAAGATTCTAAAGTTGGAAAAAATCATACCATGTATTTTCAGAAAGACAGAAGAGAGAGATTATAAAGAAGCTCATGAAATAAATATCATTGGGAAGATTCAGAAAAGAATGATTAATCTACTTTATAGTACTTACCTATAAAATAATAAATTGATGAACATTAGCCAAGGTGGGATTGTCAAGAAAACTCCACATTAAACAAACTGAATTTTCTTCTTTGACTCTTAACTGGCCTCGTGGTGCAGCAGTAGGTGGGCTCTGTGTCTGCATCAGCAACCAGCGTTACACTCCCAGCAGGAGGTTCGCATCAGTAAGCTGAGGAGACGGCGTGCAGGTGGGTCATGAGTGGGTAAGCAATTGCCTCTGAAGTCATTCTGAAAAACAAAGTACCAGTTTTGTGCTATCAAACCAGGAGGATGTTTCAAGTAGGTTCCTTGAAGAGTTCTGATCTCAGCTACATTCTGTTAAATAGGTTAGTGAACAAATTGGATAAGGAAATAAAAGGTCATAAAATTAGGAAATGACTACAAGAAACAAGGAGATAGTTAAAAGCATTTTGAAGAACTGAATAGGAACTAAATATAATCCTGAAAAATCTGAGAGATGGCCTAAAATCAGTAGGGTAAAATCCAACAAAGACAAGTGCAAAGTACTACCCAGAGGAAGCAGAGCTCAAATCCTCAAATAAAAATAGAGAATGGATAACTAGGAAGCAATATGCTTTGAAAGGTTATGAGGATTACGCAGCATTACAGACTCAAGTGGTGGTCAATACCGTGGTGAGGGTGAAAAAAGCAGGCAGACCTCAATGTGGGCTGCATTAAAAGAGAATTTTACATAGCAGGAGGCCTCGTCTGGGACACCAAGAGAAAGAGGCTAACCAAATGGGCAGTCAAGAGGAGAACAGCAGGACCAACAACAGTTTTAGAAAGCATAATATGTAATGAAATTTGATTAATTTAGTCCAGAGAAATTAAAAACAGGGGTAAGTCAAAGCAGTCTTTTGCAGACAGATACTAGATTATGGTGATAGTGCTCTGAAAAGAAAAGGAAGTAAAGATGACTTTGGGATGTTAGCCCACACTTGGTGCTGAGGTGATGAAACCCGGAACAAGGTAGTCAGGGTGGCTATGGAGTCTACCTGGCTGGAAGTTCTCTGAGAGAAAGGTAGAGAAACATCTGCCAGAGACTGTTGTTCTGTACATCATCCTGCCACACTGCAGGAGTGCTGTGCTGGGCAACCTCTGTGAGATTCGCTCTGTCCCAATAGTTCCAAGAAAATATCCAGTGAGTTTGAGCTTCTCAGTACAACTTAACACTAATTGGCAGGTAAACTTGTGCTGCTTCTTCCATCAGCTTCTAAGAACTTTTGTACTCTGCATTTTGAGTATTTCATATTTCTTAGGTTGCTTGGGTTTTTTTCTTTTTTTCCATTTGAAATAGTTAGGTGATTTTAATGAAGTTATGAGAGGAAACAAGAGAACTAGTGAAGCCTGGTTTCCAATGGATTTGTGTTCACTAGCACTCCCACCCTCTGCTGCAATAAACCCAGCACCTCTCCCAGCCCCTGTGTACTCTTTGCACCATATATTAAATGCTTGTGGCACTGTGCCTGCCACTAACAGTGCCACCAGCTCCCCCTTGACTGTTCACCACAGTGAGTTCCCCCCACCCACTAGCCCCCTTCATAGTTCCCTGTCCATTGGTTAGGCAGGCAGCAGCACATGCTCCAGTAGTTTTTGGGGTATATTTACACTTATTGGCCAATATGGGTGACCAAATGAAAGACCAAAGAGACCGTGTGGTTCTTAAACTCACTTTGCAGTCTTTCTCCCAGCACAAAACCGAACGTGGGTTTGTTTGTTTGATCCAGCTGTGAGCCTCACAACATTTGTAGGAGCTTGCAGAAACTCTGAGACCTTCGCACCGCTGTCGCACTTGGCTGAAAGGAACTCGTGGGATCAGAAGTCACTGGCAGACAGAAGGGACTCGCCTGTCAGACAAAAAATATCACAAGAACATTATTTGTCTAGGGAATCAAGCTAAAAGTAAGAGTATTTTTATTTTAAACACATTTTTCCTGTATTTTTGAATACCATAAGCAATGATTTT
Source organism: Jacana jacana (assembly GCA_013400555.1). Lineage (NCBI taxonomy): Eukaryota > Metazoa > Chordata > Aves > Charadriiformes > Jacanidae > Jacana > Jacana jacana. Next base: position 11,119 of record VZTM01025954.1, on the reverse strand, counting down.
AATTTTTTTTTTCTGTTTTGTGAGAGAAATACAACACACCATTCTCAAAGTTTCAGCACTTACTCTGAGTATACTGTGGATATCGCCTAATTAGCTAACGACAAAAACTAATCAATAATCGAGTCTTTAATCACGTTTCACAGCGACAACAGTCTTTCCTTTGTTCTGATCAGTTTTAACAAAGCAATAATTCTGACGCTTCCAAATAGTTCAGCTGAACCAAGATCCTTTCTGTACAGGCCATATTTGGACACTGTCAGTTACTCTTACTCTAGTCTGTTAAAAGCTGCAAACATTTTGCACTGCTATTTTTTCTAGACTGTAATTAGGCTCAGGTTGAGCTCATGCAACACCTGCATGCAGATGTCTAGCCTGACAGGTAATACAACCATCCCAGACCCTCGGTGTACAGGTGCTTTGCAGGCAGCACTTGAGATCGTTCTAACAACTCCAAACATACAGGGCAGTGGCCAGGTGCCTCCTGCTGCCTCGCTGGTGGGAGCCTCAAAGCAGCACCTGGGTGGAAGCAGACAGAACATCATCACAGTGACCTCCTGTCTCAGGGACTCACAGTCCATTTTCACATTGTACTGGTCTCAGCTGAACTGCTTTCTGACACAGTCGATGGGTTACAAATGAACAGACCAGTTTCATCAGTCCATTTTAATATTAAAATAAAAATTCAATGATCTAAGGTTCCTCCATCTCTTCTAATCCTTAGTAAAATCACGTAAGTAAAGTATTTTGTGGATTTCTTTAATCTAAGCGGAAACTATCTTTCTGTATTGCCAGTTCCCTGGATCTGGGTGGTGAATGGCAGGCTTTGAGTCCCACAGGAGATGACCCATTTGCATCAGTTTAAAAACTGTTTGTGTCTCATTTTAGACCTGGCTGCACACAAGAGCTGTGCAGGAGCAGGCCTGAATGGACTGCAGGATAAAGAAAGGCTCTTTAAACCCCCTGCAGTGCAGCTGTACTGGAGTGAACAACCAACCCAGCATCTGTAGTGAGAAAGTCCTCCAGCCAACCTCCCATCCTCTCCCTCTGACTCGGCAGTGCAGGCAGCACAGAGTGAACTGACAGGGAAAAAAGCCTTCTGTCTCGGAGATAAGGGAGAGACTTCCAGAAGCTGGAGCTGTGCCCTAACCCACTGGGGGCTTCGCTCCTGGAAAACCTTTGGGTTAAGAACAAAACATTTTGTAAAAAACATTTTATTTATGTTGCAATTGATACTTCCCCATGTAACTGGTCCCGTGTTAACTTAGATAAAGTGCATTACATCACTAGGATACATGGACTGCAAATGTGATTTACACTTACTGCTACATTAGAATGACTATTCCTTTAAGTATAGTTTCAAATAATTCTAAAAGAAGAGTATGCTTTAAGGAACAAATATATCTTGTCAGTGGTTTTAAAATTAGATTATACATTGTGCCTGACTGAAATCTGCTCCTGTTAGGATGTGCATGCACATGTGTGTGGGGGAGAAAGAAAAAAAGGATTCTCTTTTTACTCTTTTCATCTGCACTTTTGAATTCCAAAAGGGAGTTTTATATTAAACCAGAAGGGAATGAATTGTAATTAGGAGATCTTGTTGTGAACCACCTCCTCTAAAATTCACCTTTTTCGAACTGCCTCCTGTCACAAACCTTCATCCAGCAGTAAGATACTGAGCAGGTGATTACTTCTGCCAGAGAAGATGCACGGTTAAATGTGTTTAAATGCTTTGCTGAACTAGATTACCGACCATAATGGCCAAATAACTGAGGGCTTATCTGGAAAATCCTAAGTAAGCCTTCAACGCATCTGGGTGTTTCCAAAGGCGGTTTCAGCAGAGCGGGAGGAAAGCCTGTTGACTGGCCCACGCTGCTTCAGCTCCACCCAAATCCTCAGCAGGACAGTGTTGGAAGTCACGGGACTAAGGGTTCAGTTGTAAGGACAGCAGCAGGAATTAGCGTTGTGGTGTTAAAAGACAGGTGATGGATAAAACACCAAGGAGAAAAAGAGAAGGAAGAATTAAGGCCACAGAAATATAACCAACCAGCCCCTGTAGCTGAAGGAACTCTGTTCCCGGTATCGCGTGAGGCACTATGCCTAGGTCACCCTGTGGCACATGGACACCCGTGGGACAGCCCACCCAAGGAGCCTGGCAGCACCTGAGGGACAGGCAGGTCTTGGCTGCGGGCCCCAAGGCTCCCTAAGACAAAGTTGTCCATTCCCGCCCAAACAGCGTGCTCTCTGCCAAATGCCTCCCCCCAAGGGCAGCGGGTCTGGCCCCAGGCGCCATGGGGAACCGGGGAACCGGCCTGTCCCTCCCAGCACCGCTGCGGGCAAAGGCCCTTCCTCACGGCGGCAGGCAGCCCCGACAGCCATCAGCCCACGCTCTGTGCATCTCACTGCCCTCCCAGCAGCGCCGGACTTCTCCCGCTCCCCTCAAAAAGGAGTGTGAGGGGGCGACACTTCAAACACCCGCCGCCCACCGCCTCCCCTCAACCCCAAAGGCCGCTGCCCAGCGCAGCTCCATGCCCGACCGGCAGGTGTCGCTGTTTCCCTCCCTCCCTCCTGCTCCGGGCGAGCCCCTCGCACCGGCCCGGGCACGGCGGAGCCCCCGCGGGGCCGGTTTGCGCCCTCCACCCCCGTCTCTCGGCCGAGCAGAGAGCAGAGCGGAGCAGCTGTCGGTACGGCGGTCGGCCGCCCCTACG